>BQNB010163665.1:0-14416 GCA_026074375.1 Tanacetum coccineum | reverse complement strand
AAATGTTTTCTCTAATACACTGTTCTAGTCGATAACTTGATACGGCGTATCCAACTTTTTATCTAATACAGCGTATTCGTTCAAAAAGATTAATACGGCGTATTCAGTTCCATTGAATACGGCGTATTGACTATCTGATACAGAATCAGAATCTGAGATTTCGTATTTGATTTCCGTGCTTAATTTTTCTATCTATCTTCAGAGCAAATCCTGCTGATATTTTTACCTTTGTAACAGATCGTACTTATCAGAGCTAGTCGATTGAAGAATGGCAGATAAAGAAAAGAAATCAACTATGAAAGGATTTGCGACTAATGACCAAGCAGATTACTATTCAGGGATTACAAGCATTACGGTTAATGGAAAGAATGCTTATGAGCTGAAAGGAAAATTCCTTGATGATTTGCACAAAAATGCCTTTAGTGGTACTAATGGGGAAGACGCGGTCGAGCATATCGAATACTTTCTAAAAATTGTTGACCCAATTGATTTACCGAATGTAAATCAGGATAAACTTAGAGTTGTTGTTTTCCCAATCTCATTGGTTGGAGATGCATGGAGATGGTTTGATGGAATTAAAGGATCAATTACTAGTTGGGTCGATTTAACTGCTAAATTTTTTAGAAAATACTACCCGCCTTCCCACACTTGCAAAATTAACACACCCATAATTGAGTGGGTTGGCCTCAAAGTTTATGAACTATATGACGATGGATATATTCACTAAAGGAGCGTTGTGGGATTACTGGAAATTGGGAAGCGATGAATTTGAGCCAACAAATGAAAAGACTCTCGATCTTCAAGAAACTAATCAGGATGATGAATAAGAAATCAATGAAATTTTTAGGATTGAAACAAACTTGTTCAATTATGAAACACCGTTGTGTGAAAATTTTAAAGTGTTCAATTACCTACTCAAGATAGACCCGGATGTCCTCACTAGTGATATTGTGGGATTCAAAACTTATGACGAATACAAGGATGATTGGATTTATGAATGGAACAAAAACGTGCCATGGGTACACGAAAAACCATGGACTGACGCTGGAGTATGGACTGAACCCACTCCAGTTATGCATTGTTGTAAACCCTTTCATTATAAAAATGGATGTTCAGAGTGGCCTACCTATAGCTGGAGAGAAGATGGATATTATAATAGAGGGAACTTGCTAGGAGGTTACATAATTGGAAACACACTCCGTTACCAAGATTTAGAATGGTATGATGCTTTGAAGTATAGAAAACTCAAAGAAGAAGCTTTAAAGAATAAAGCCATCATAGAAGGAATGATTGACGAAGACAAAGAATCAAGTAATGAAGGTTGGAGAAGATAGGACGACTTTGACAATACCAACCATGATAATAAAAGTAAGAACGAGATGAAGCATGAAGATGAAGAAAGATGTGAAGTGTTTGATGATCATGAGCGGCCAGTTTGCTATATAAGAAGATTTGAGATGGTTAAGTATTCATTCAAGGATGACGAAGAGTATGTGGCTATAAAAGAAAATGAATACGATGATTTGACAAATACAACCAAAGAAGCAATCCAGGCATATCAAGAAATATTTCGCATGATTGACGAAGGATGGATGGTGACACGCACCGAATGAAGAATGTTGGAAGGAAAAAGTCTAACTTAAAGACTAGCTGAAAGAAAAGTGCTTCCCGGGAGACAACCCGGATTGTTATTTATTTTTATCGAGTTTGTCTTCCCAAACATCAATACGGCGTATCCTCTCCACACCATACGGTGTATTGAATGTTTGGATATTATCAGTCGTTTATTTTTATGCACTTTAAACATTATTGTCAGTTCTGTCAATACGGCGTATTCATGCACATGATACGGCGTATTCAATAGACTGACCCGTATTTAAATACTTTTTACAGGTTTCTTGATATGGCGTATTCCAGTTTATGGATACGGCGTATTGGTTTCCTGTACACTTTATTTAGCTTATTTAATTAACCGTAGATACCCGAGATAGGATTTTGCATGTTTTTCCTATATTTTGCATAGGACCTCGCTGCAAAGAAATCAACAAAGTTGGTGGAGTATCAATCATCTGGAATCCCATGTGTGATTGTAGTCATGCTGGAATACATACGTATTTACAACACACATCCTTGCTCATAAACTAAACTTGGAGAATCTACCGAGCAAAATATCAGGGAAGTTTCTCATTCTAATTCTTTTAATTCTCGTTTTTAATGTTTTATCTATACAACGAGGACGTTGTATAATTCAAGTAGGGGGATGGGAATTAGAATGTATACTTGTCCTATTTTTCACACTAAAATGCTTAAATTATGATCAAATTAAAAAAAATTCAAGCATACTTTTATGAAATTACTTGTTACATAACTTGCACACAACAACCCTTATTAGATATTGTGAGGATTTAACCTTATCTGTTTCTAAATGTTTATCCAAATTCCATAAAAATATGAGTGTGCCGGTGATGTTGTAGACTTTAGAACTTGGCTTGGTATACCTATTCGAGACCACAATAATGAGTACTATGGATTTAGATGGAGTAACTTGTTTAAATTTGTAAAAGTCTAGTATTACACCCAAAAAGCCTTTATATGTTGTTTTATTAACTAACTACACTGGTTAGTTAAATCCCAGTATAAACCCTTTGTTTACTCTCATCTTAAGAGTAAGATACCCCTAGAAAAACCAATAGAGCCAATCCTTTAGGAATTACACTAACTATTTATTTCGTCACACCTTTACACCTTAGCCTACCCTGTTAGATTAAGTCCATTTATCAGTTGCTAGCTGCTTAAAGTGTAAAGAATGTATTTCTCGAGTCTTGTCTTAATTTTCTATCTTTGGTACGGTTGGGAAGAAATTTGCACATTGCAAATGGGAATGTATAAAGTAGTCAAAACTCATGTATTTTTACTACCAACACAATTATTGGTATGTCCGAAGAATGAAGAATTATCAAAGGAATTATCCGGAGTTATTATGATCGTGAAGATGGTGAAATTACACCGAGTTTCGTAGTATAGTATAGTTCAAAAAAATAAATCGAAAAAATTAGAAAATCGAAACAAAAAAAGAGAAGAGGAAAGTTTGAAGATAATCGTTTCGCAAAAGCTTATACCGAAGGAATTATATGAAGGATCGATTATTCGTTGATACGTCTTATAAGTCAACGATGTAAAGTTTTGTATAAAGTGGTAGATATCGCCACTTGTCTTGTAAAAGTATGTAAAGTATGGGATGATTGGGAAGTTGACCGTTACGGGAACGCCAACTCATGTTGTCGTTTTTGATCTATGATCAAGACGTTTGTAAATAGTTGTGTCTTAATCATGGTAACGGTCAGGAAAAAAGTGTCTAGCAACTTATATCTTGGACTTAGTCTATTTGTTTCGTAATTTTTATGTAACAACAATTCAATTCCCTTTCCTAATCATTAACCATGGGTTTTACGCGAATGAGGATGTGTACGAGCATGCATGTCTATTCTGTCGTTACGGCCATGTATGCATGTCTCAGCTGCCTTGTTGTTTTATTACTATTGATGAAAGTTATAAGATCCCTACCCTATATCATTCTTCATCCTAACCTTGGTTAAACTCGAATGAGGATGTGATCGAAACACCTCGGTCTATTACGTCAAATGCGGACTTGTATGTATGCTTAAAAACTGCCTTGTTGGTGTGGTACTTTTGGTGAAAGATTGTAGAATGATCAACCCTAAGCCTTTATATAAAAACCCATATTTACCTTTATAAACTTGTTTATTCCTTAGCCCTAGTGGTGGAGATGTGTATCCCTTCCAAACCTATAATAGAATACTCGTCACGACCGAGCAATTAAGAGAATTAGTTACATGTTACCACATAGATTAGTTGAGTGATTTGAGTGTTTTCATCTTCCTATTTCGTGAGGTGTTTGGTTGTATACTTATGATAGATCAAATAAATTCTTTAACCGAAAATATCCTTAGGGATACATTTTCATAAACTTCTAAAGGCTACTTGAGGACAAGTAGGATTCAAGTGGGGGGATATTTGATGACATCAATATGAACAGTCACTTTTTATAGTCTATCATTTATTTCACCATATAATTAACCCATTTTGTATAATTATTGCAAAGAATTGCTACTTAATCGTTTCTATTGAGAATTGTAGTAATTATAGAGTACTTGGTGAAAGATGACTAAAAGGCACGCATTCTGGAGCTTAAATAAAGAAAATGAAGAAAGTGAATTTTGACATCCAATATGTCCATATCCATCAAGGAAGATACGAAGTATCTGTGCCTATACTCTCCGAAAAACCACGAGGAAACAAGATCCAATACGCCGTATCCAGGAAGACCAATACGCCGTATTTAAGCTATATGGAAATAAAATATTCTGGAAGATATCGAATGTGGTCCCTACTCCAAGAAATCCCCAATACGCTGTATCCAATACTTTGGATACGTCGTATCGACCTTTTTTAAAAGACCTTATAATTAGAACTCTAAAACGAGTCTTTAAAGTGTGCTAAATAATATTCTTGATACCTAATTCTCAATGGTCAATTTTTAGAGACAGAAGAGGGTCGAGCAACGCGTATTCATTCATAGGAGAAACGTGTGATATTTCTTATACTTTATAATCGTTTAGTTTTTGGTATCATTTGTTAACTCGGTTAGTTTACCTAGGCTAAATCATTGCTTTTGTATTAATTATGACGTTTAAAGGCTAATACCTTCGAGTATTAGCCATTGTTATGAAGATCTTAATGTTTGGTTTGTTTATCTTGATTCTTAATCTTGTTCGTTGATTGCTGGTTTATATTTATCAATTATACTTGTTTACGTGCTCTTTTGTATGCGACCTATCATTTAAACTAGATTAGTGATACAGGACCAAGTAACTAGATGCCAGGATATCTCATAATATAGTGATTTATACATCTAGACCAATAGGATCACAATTAACGACCTATCTTTGCCTTTAGATTAGTGAGCTTAGTTGAGCCATAAGGTGACCTTGGTGTCAACGAGTACGTTCTTAATTAATGTAAAGACTTGGTTAGTGGACTACTAGTGTATGAATTGCCATTAAGCAGTAAGTGGGTAAAGTCTCTATGAGCTAGGGATTAACAAGATCACCATTGCCTTAATCCCTAAGATAGATTATAATCAGCAAATAAGGATGCTTTATGCGGATACATTTAATTGTGACAAAATTCTATGTGTCTAGGTCTTAGGAAGAAGTACCGCCTAAGTCTTAAGAATGATATGCCGCCTCGAGATAAATAATCATTGCACTAAATAAACAAACCAACATTCTAATTGGCTTAATAATGGTTAATTCACGTTTACCTATATTTGGCTAGACTACTCTTTTATCTTCCGTTAATTTGCTTGTGTGTGTTTTAGTGTCTTGAATTCGTTTTAGTCACCACAAAACTTGTGCCAGTCTCTCAGGCTGAAAACCCCCTTTTCCATTTGATTTAGGATTAACTTAGGTTTAGCATAAGTTTAGCATAGATTAGACTAACTTAGATTAGAAAAACCAAAGTATTAATAAATTAAAAGTGTTCCTCGCTCTTAGTGATTGACATCTTACTTACCACGAAACTCCTATCGATCGGGTACACTGCCCGTGGAAAGTGTTGTTTTAGGTAAAGTCGGCAAAATATAAATTTAAAACTTGAAATCATAAAATTACACCCTATACGACAACACAATCAATGTTAAATCACATGTGATTTCTAAAAGAAATCACATATGATAGTTTGTTACTAACTTGTAAAATACAAATATCACATGTGACAATTCAAATGTAAAAGAAATTGATGTAAAATCACATGTGATTTCCTAGAATATCATATGTGATATATAATATATCAACATTCATGTAAGATCAAAACCAAGAAAAGTCAAAATCAAACAATTAAACATAAAAAAGAATACTTTTAAAAAACAACTTCTTCTTGAACCACAACTTCTTGTTGAACCAAGACTTGTTCTTGATCTTCAAACCTCTTAGGGCACCTCCTCTTGTTGTGATCAAAACTTCCACATAATAAACATGCATTCTTGTTCTTCAAACTTTTTTCAATCTCTTTCTCATTTCCTCCTTTAATAAGCAACTTTCGACGTCCTTTGGGCGTTCCAACAGATGGATTGTTAACATCAACTACAAGTGAATTTGCGACTCCAACAAGCTGCTCCATGAAGAATATTAGATATCTTTTAACAACAAGAACTAGAGAGAGAGTGGTAAGGAAGGAAGTATTTTAGAGAGAGAAAGACAAGAACATGAAATGCATAACTATGTGAAAATACAACCAACCAACCAACCCTCCAAGGCATGGAGAGGTGTTTATATACTTACAATGGACAAGTGGGCAATGATCGTCACTTCACTAAAAATTGAATTCCTAACAATCTCCCCCTAAGGGACGATCGTTGAGATCTCATAAATGATCAACACTTTCTGTGTTCCTAATAATCTCCCCTTAAGGGGTGATCATAGAGATCTCTCCTTGTGACCTTGATCATTAATCGTTGAAGCTTCTTGTCTTGATCTTGAGTCCTTTTTGTGTAATAGTTGATCTTTTGCCTTGCTTCTTTGCATAGTGATCATTGACTTTAGGCTTGAGTTTGTTCCTTTATCTTGACTTGTATGTGAATATGTGATCTTGAGCACCTTGAGATCATCAACCAAGCATAATCTCTTTTCGCTATCTTGTAAACTTTTCCATCTTGTGAACTCGTGACTTTTAGACCGACATGCTCATACCTTTCTTGGTTTGATAGCTTAAAAGCTTTAATGATGCATCTTTCTTGAAGTTCTTTAACTTTAACACTTCGTCACTTCGAGAAAGACGTTCAGTATCAGAGTGACGGAAACTTCTTAGAAATTCTTTAACTTTAATACTTCGTCACTTTAAGAAAGACGTACGGTATCAAAGTAGCGGAAGTCTTGAAACATGTACTTGAGCTTTCATGATATCTTTATAAATTTCGGTCGAGTATGAGCATGTGGCTATGAATCTGTGAGTCAGATGGAACCAGGTACCTCCAAGACCATCTTTATATGTTTCCTAAAATAAAATAATTAGCAATAAATCTAGGAGACGAATATGGCTTTGTCATTCGCCCGTGTTTGGTTGGAGTAACCTTCGAATCCGTAAGGATCGACCTGTGATCAGGTAGATTCAATTTAAGAAGAATCTCCTTGACAGGATTTCCAGCTTGCAGTATTGAATCTTTCTAACACATATGTATTAGATTCATCGTACTCAGCATGTTCTCATTATCGGAACGTCTCAAAGCAGACAACACGATAAGAGTGAACCAGTGAGTTACTGTCTCACCGATTGAATAGAAAAATTGATTTGAAAATCAATCGACGTGTCACTTGCTAAAGTGGTTTTGTGACACATCGAGAGTTTTAAGCAATTCAAAATTCATTAATCGTCGATCCATAACCTGGAACAAGTTTGATTCATATAGAATCGCACCATTGTTGCTTTCCAGTTGTCACAAGTTTGATTCATAAGAATCGCACAAGTCACCTACCATGAGCTTGTTTGATGTTGGCTCAAGCAGGATTTCCATCTTCACTGTGAATACTTAAGTATCACTCGGATGTTCTGGCAAAATCACAAGGATAATGCGTAGGACTCTTAATATATATCTTGTTATTCACATTGTGTGACTTAGCAAGCATAATTTTGACAAGTGTCCTAATGAGATTTATGGATGATCTCTTGGCTCTAGACTCAATGTGCACATTGGTTTTAGTGATCGGAGGCTGGAGCAGACTGCCACCTTTTCAATACCAACTAACTCGGAGTGAGAAAGTTGATAGAAATGCGTGTAATCTCCGTGAGAAATGAAACAGAAATCTTTTGAGAGATTCTGAGTGGCTAGGGAGGGTTGTGCATTGCATCACTAGGTCCATGATGTCAGTCTTCAATGTCAGCAATCATCTTTGTGATTCTTGACAGCAGATGTATTGACCCGGTTTCTGCCTAAGTGTAAGGAGGGCTTCTTTCTTTTCACCCTTTATCTTAACTTTTCTTTTTAATTCTTCAACCCCTTCAGCGCTTACCGAGACTTCATAACTAGTACCTTGTTGGGTTTGTTCCAGTACTAGCTCCATCTCAGTCGGCACTTTTCCCTTATTCTCACTTTTACTCCTTTTTTCATACCTAAGGACTACTATACTATCTAGTGGAATATCCCTGGGTAGATCCCTCTGGTTCTGGCTGGATCATAGGAATGAATAATCCTAAAACTTAAACCACCCTTTCACTCTCAAGTTCAGTAATTTAAATGGTCGGTCTTTGGTACTTCAACATTTCAGCTAATCACGTAACCATTTGTTCCCCCTTCATATGTGCATCGATTAATCAAAAGAGTTTAGCACAAATATGGGTTAGCATACACTTGAGATATTAAAAATCACATTATTAGCCATATATTTTAATCACAGTTTCTCCCCTTATCAAAAATGTTAAATCTTTTAATATTTGGATTATAAATTGGATTTAAATTATTTTGCATACGGAAAGAAAAATGTTACGTTATAACAAGCTAATTTTTTGGAACAGATTATTGCTACCCCCACAAAATTTTAAGGAGGGTCTTTATTATAGGTGTTTGAATATGTTAATTTAATAAAAAATTTGAATTTTAATAGAAATTCTGAAAATTCAACTCAACACCACTATATATGCCTATATTTAAGTCTTCATAACATTTATTTTTATAGTCAATTAAGATTTGTATGAGATAGGATATGTGGGGTTCTGCTTTAGTAAAATAGTAGTATTCATAGCGACGAGAATATTATTTGATAAGCAATAGTCTGTTTCTCTAAATTGATCAATTGTCAGCAATCTGTTGGTTCGTCCTCGATAATCTCCTTTTTGGAAGTTGTACTTAGCTTCACCTGCCGATCCCAACTATCCTTTCTTGAGAGTATGATTCAAAGCAGATGTGCTAGCCGCTATTCAAAGCAGTCTTGATGTAAATAAAGCCACCAATTATCCAATAGGACAACAACTTAATTTTGATAAACCATAGCTCCAAAGTCTATTTAAGTCCCGGATGTCTGTATTTCTCCTTACACGATAGTGATGATATAACTTGTAACACCAAAGTTAACGAATTAAGTCATGAGACGCACAATAAATTCCCTTTAAGTAATCGAAAAGGAAACTAACATAGATTAGTTGCAACTAAGTCCCAATGTAATCATTTCTTTCTGACAGTAATACTGACTATTCTTAAGAATCATCATACATTATGTGTACCTCTGTTATAATTATTTTCTAATTCTTTTTAAGAGTATGCTTTTTTTAGATATTGATCGGTCGGGTAAAACATTAATTGAATCAGAAAGAATTCTTCTCACATTTTAAATAATTATTCTCCCAACACTTCCCCCTGGGAACTCAAATGATGCATACTAAATGATGGCGAGATGTCTTTAAATAATTATTCTCCCAATACTTGCCTTTAAGATGATGACCGGGTTGCTATCTGAAATAATAGCAAGCCATTTTGGCATGTTTGAAGCTTTTTTTTAAAATTTGCTCGAACTTTATTTACCAGCCTTCGTATCCTTATTAAATGGACATTTCAAAAGGCGCCTAAAGTTAACGATTTTCAGAAGCATGCCAGAGATACATATTTTTTTTTATATTTTTCTAATTTTTAATTTTTAATTTTCTTTTTGAAAAATTTATATGAAAGAAAAATATTTTTTGTGTTTTTATGTTTTCTTATGTACATTATGTTAACAGGATATGAGTTACCACATCATCATATGTTTTCTCTGCCAGTCGTTTTAACGTTTTCGAGACATGCTAATCTCATTACCGAGTCTTTTTCAATATCAAGAAGTTGAATACTTTCTTTGCAAGTGTTTGGTTTAAGATGTAGCTAGTTGTATGCAGTCCGATAAAGTATTAGCTCCACGATTCCATTTCCACTATTGCTCCTTTTTGAAATGGTAGCGAACATCTCACGCGATGTGTTAGTGTTTGAATCAAAAATTTTTGTGTTTTAATGCAGTGCTAGTTAGTGCATTCACACTCTTGTTGTCGCAGTTCAGAAGAAAGATTCTTATTGAATTGAAAACAAATAATCTGTTAGTTGTGGAGCCATCACATAGGATTGAGCACAACACCCAAAGAATAGGCAATTATATTCAGCCTCTGTATCGAGATGGAGTGCAATTTTTGCTTTTTTGGGACTGACCACTAATGTAAGTTTTGTCTAATTCTAGAAGAAATTGAGCGTTCCCGATTTGTTCTACTTGTTCTATGTGCAATGACATCCCGCGTGGTCGGGCATTTGCATATGCTGTTAGTGACATTTCGGTATCCTTCGAGTTACCAGGACAAGTGTGTGGACAATCGTCAAATTTCAGGTCTACTTTTAATTTTCGAATCTTTAATTATATTTTTTGTTTTTTATGTTGAGATTGAACTCATGATCTAACTGAGGAGATTGAGGGGTTTAACATTCGTAATTTACGTGACTTTATCAAAGAACCGACGAAATGATCGTTTTAGCTTCGACGCTGATATTTGAAAATCGCCCCATAGATATATTTGTTTATTACATTGTTTTTAAATAAATTTTTTTTTTCCTTATTACGTGCATTTTTATTTTTACATAAAATCTTTTGAGCCACTGTTTATATAATTTATTATTCGTCTTGTACTCTACGTAAATTAAATTTTCAAAAAAATTACCCGTATGATGTAAAACTATTTTTTTATTTTGATCGTTTTTACTTCGTGGTTCCGCCTTAACTCTCGGAATATTTTTTGCTAGTACCCGTTAGCCTTAAAACTACATACCTATCTTAAAATTTATTCACTGTAAGGATAACAGAAGCTCAGCAAGTTTATATTTATTATCTTTAATTATGATAAAGTTACAAGCACATTTGGTGAAAATCTCACCTCCTTGTAGCGTGTCACAAGATGAAGCAAAGACTAGGACACTTTCCTAGTCAAATGCATGTAATGCATGTTCAACTCATACAAAAGGCCTAACCACACTCTCACTCCCTATTAAGGCAGTGAAACTTCACACAACACCTTTCTTGTTTCCACCTCCCTTGCCGCCTCCCCTAAAATCTCCACACAACACCCAAGTTTATTAATTTTTGAGATCAAGGTAAATAAGTTACACTAGTGAAGATGATACCTTGCTGTAATACTTATACTTGGAAGTGTATTAAAGGAAGGTGTTTTTCAAGGATGGTTTAGTACCACTTTGGGGCTGGAAGTTACATGGGTTTTTATAAAGTCATATTTGCGGGGTTAAAGATAGACAAATGGTGGTCCAAAGAGTATTTTTGGGAGTGGTAGATTAAGCTTGCGAGTTTGAAGACTTTATCAAGCCCTTGTCTAGTTTTTGTTGACAAACTTTTGTTCATTTTCTTACTCTTTTCCTATGGTTGGGTAAAATTTAAAGAGTCTTTGTTTAAGTTTTATTTTTGATTTCCAAATGGTATAATGTATATTGTATGATGTATGATGATCAAGGAAATTAAAGTATTAATGCCGCATGCTTTTATCCTAGGTTAGATCTTACAAGACATGGCAATTAAAAAATAGGTGAGATAAAAACAATATAAAATTGGTTGGTTTGTAATGAACTGTAAAATTCCATAATTCTCAGAAAGGTTTGAGGTTAGTATTGATCATCATGAGTCCTAAAATATTCTCTTATGAACATTTGACAATTTGGATCACTTCTAAAGGATAAATAATGAATGAGTTATGATCAAAACACTAAAACTATTCAATTATGCACATGCTGTACAGATTGTGTAAAAAGTCACATTTACGAACTGAACCATTTAAAAAGTAAAAACTATAGGTTGTAGCTAAAGTTATGTAGATTTGAATCATTTGGATTAGTCAACCATTCTTTTTCGGTTTGTAAATGGCGTTTATGTAAAAATGGTGAATGATGTGAATGAGTGAAAGTGAAATTTCAGTCTGAAATTGTAACATGATCTTTATGTATTAAAATGTACATATGTATGAGTATAATCAAAAGATGTATTAAAATGAGTTTGAATCTGTAAAATAAACTTAAATATGAAGCCAAGCATATAAATATATAAATTATACTATTTATGGTTTATAAATTACAACAATTTCCTTTTTTAACATGGAAAGATATAATAAAATTTTCTAACAAAACTCTGAACTTTTATTATGTAAAAATGGTTTTATGAATAAACCACCGGATGGTGGTGGACCACTTCTTGGGAGTTTTAAAAGGCTAATAAACTGATAATAAAAGTATCCCGACCCCGAGAACCCGGAAACTTATAATAAAAGTTGTATACTAGCTAAAATGGACCGCCGTTAGGCCTATTGGGACCTTCACTTAGGGCCACCATATTGAGGAAAAACCAAAAATGGACTATAAGGATCATAGCATTAGAACCAACTCACTTGGACACTATAAATGGGCTAAGACCTGGTCTTAAAATGATAATATCCATAAAAGAGCTTAATGGACTTGGTTAATGGGTTTTTTAGGCTAATATGGACAATACTGGTTAAAATGGCTAAAAGTGGCAAATTAAAAATAGGTAAAAGCTTAAGTATAAAATACTTACATCATATAAACTTGATCATCATGTTAACTACATGTATACATATATATTTACTTTATTATGAGTTTTTTCGTTACATTTTTAGTCTAGTTTACCGAACTAGAAACTAGCTTCCGTTACTAATTGTATAGGTCTTGGTTGATCGACACGCCTACTCCCGAAGTTCTTATTCATATCGCTATTCTCTTCCGACATCACTAGTGAGTTCATAGCCTCGCATTTTAATACTTTAATTGTTTTATAAACCCGAGAGGGGGATAACATGCTTGTTGTTTTCAATAGAACACAAGGGACCCGAATGTATGCTAGTAGTCTTGATTATTATAAGTTAGCTTAACTCGCTAATTAAAAGACCCGCGGAAATCATGAATTATTAACTACCGGGTTAATTGTAGCGCTTTTATACATGAAATAGTAAACTTGGAGATTCGCCACCTCCAATTCTTAATGATGGCTATGTCAGGTGTCGGAGGAATGACCACAACGGAGGCATTGTTATAGAGGAGTAATATGCACTCATAGCGAGGGTGTATAGTGGGCATTCTTTTTAGATGGTAACGTTCAATGTCATGAGACTTATAATAATCCCCCTATAACTTTGTCTGATCCACATCGTTATGTCTTGATAATTTTGAGAAATGATACTTGTGTTCGGAATTTATTATATATATAAACTCTATGGATTCACTCAACATTATTGTTGACTCTTTTAGCATGTTTTATCTCAGGTCCTTGAAGGTAATTCGGTGATGAAGATTTCGGAGAAGCTAATGAAATAAATATTTTGAAGGCCCATTTAAAGAAAATCATTCGAAGAAAATATTTGAAAATGATGTATTGATTATGAAAATATTTGGGACCTATGTTGTGAAACTTTTTATTTCGAATGGCTATATTTAAAAACGTCTCTTTTCGAGTCGTTTTCTATGCTTGAGTTATTGTATTATGACGTAGCACCCCAAATGACCATTTCCGCTGTTATATGAAAAATGGGGGTGTTACAGATGTCACAATTATTCCCTCTAAGTAGTCGAAATGAAAACACCTAAGTCAACTAAGTCCTAAATGTACTCATTTCTTTCAGCAAAATACTGACTAACTTATGGAATCATCATACTTATCAAACCTATGTGTACCTTTTTTGTCAACTAATTCTACTCCCTTTTAAAAAATAAGCTTAGTGATTAACTGTTAAAGGAGGCATTAATTCAATCAATAACCAATCTCCTCATGCTAGAATAAATCTTCTGACAACACTTCCCCCTAGTATCTTAAATGATGCATACTTGAAATCACAAGATATCTCTTCCCCCATGTAATTGAAATAGTACACCCAAAAGTAACAAGTTAAATACTGATTTTCTCTATAGTTATGACATTTGTCTTTCCGAAATGACCTAAAATGAGAACAAGGTATTAATTTTATCACGTGTACTCATTATCTTTCTTGTATATCTATTTCTTCCCCCTTGCTGGTTTCGATACCTCGGAATCAGCAAAACATAGTACGCAAATATACTAGAGATCATGTTTGAAGAATTGATAAGCTTAAATCTATCCCGTGAGAATCAACTGAGTCTTAAATTGCAAATAAGTCCCTAAAGTTTGAAATAAATGACATATAAAGCACTTATAGTTAATATAAATTAACACCCGTTGAAATTGTAATCCGTCGTTATCAAAAACTTTATCCGTTTAGTCCGTGACTTATTTTGAAAGACCGTTTTAAAAGATTATTGGATGATACATTCTCCCCCTCAAATGATGACCCGTTTTCTATTTAA
>BQNB010163664.1:0-14416 GCA_026074375.1 Tanacetum coccineum | reverse complement strand
TCCCGTCTTCACGAGGGAACAAATATATTCTCGTGGCAGTCGACTATTTGTCAAAATGGGTTGAAGCGAAAGCGCTCCCCACCAATGATGCCCGAGTAGTTTGCAAATTTCTAAAATCTCTCTTCGCCAGATTTGGTGCTCCCCGTGCAATCATAAGTGATCGCGGAACCCATTTTTGTAATGACCAGTTTGCAAAGGTCATGCAGAAATATGGAGTTACTCACCGTCTCTCCACCGCTTATCATCCACAATAAACAAGTGGGCAAATCGTGGTTTGAAAAGAATCCTTGAAAGGACCATAGGTGAAAACCGTGCCTCCTGGTCGGACAAACTAGATGATGCACTATGGGCCTTCCGCACAGCTTACAAAACACCCATCGGGTGTACTCCTTACAAGCTTGTGTATGGAAAGGCATGCCATCTTCCGATCGAGCTTGAGCACAAAGCCTACTGGGCCTTAAAGCAAGCAAACTTCGATCCAATAATTACGGGTGATCACCGGAAAGTTCAACTCAATGAACTTAATGAACTTCGTGATCATGCCTATGAGAACTCTTTGATCTATAAGGCCAAAACAAAGAGGCTCCATGACTCTAAGATCAAAAACCGTGTTTTCAACAGCAAACTAAAATCCCGTTGGAATGGCCCTTTCACCATCACTAAAGTATTTCCATACGGCACTGTTGAGCTTTCTCAAGCCAACGGGCCGAATTTCAAAGTGAATGGTCATCGCGTCAAGCACTACTTTGGAGGGAACGTACCACACTTGGTAGTTCCAGATCTCCAAACTTTCCCCAAGGATCCATAAATCCTTGTGATGGGTCAAGCATCGTGACCCTAAACAAGCGCTTCGTGGGAGGCACCCCATGCTTATCCGTAGTTGTAATAAATGTTGTTGTTGTGTAAGATAGCTTGTCTGTTCCATTACCCGTGTTTCCATGTTGTTGTTATTGTCCAGGATTGCCCGGATTGTGAAGACTCTCAGTTTTGTCATTCATCAAGAGTTTCACATCCTCAGCTTCATTTGGGAATCCGATATCCTAATCTTATCGACTAACGTTTTATCTTTTGGCATACCTCATAAACGGCCTTAGGATTAATGTAGTACCCTTCAAAACATCGAGGACGATGTTTAGTTCTAGTTTGGGGGGGTATCTTCGATTTGATTGTTGCCTGCAGCATTGTTACCACGTAAACCCGTTTTTACCACCAAAATACCAAAAAAATGAAAAAATTGAAAATTTTTCAAAAATATAATAAGTGTTTTGTCACAGTTTTGCTTTTCTTTTAATTTTTGACTTGATCGGGCGTGTTGAGCCCTAGCTAGTTCCTTTAGGCCAAGCTTTCACGAATTCTATTGCTTTGAATTTTAATAATGTGAAGAACGAGAAATGATAGAGTTAAATATAAGTTTATGTGCTAAGCAAGATTCTTCTAAAAACTTATACAAGTAACTTGTGGTTTTCTCTCCCGTGAATTTCTAATCCACCTAATCATACGTACTCAATTTAATTCAACTAAGTCAATCGATGTTTTCAGAAAAAGCTTCAAATTTGTAACTTGAGTTTTCAAAGCGAGATTTTATAGTGATTTAATAGATAAATGCCAAAGAAGCATGAATGAAATGTGAATGCAAAAATGCATGAATATTGAAATTTTCTTCTAGGGATTTGGTGTGTCGTGATATCTCACTTGGAAGAAAGGTCTAGGTGAGGGTTCAAACTAAGACACCAATCCTTAGCCATATTAGGAATAAGGTGTTGATGTGATTTCCCACTACGCTAGCAACGGGGTGGGTTTTCAAACTAAGAACATCGGTCGTTGGTTGTGATATCCTACTCCGTTAACCACGAGGTAGGGGTTCAAACTAAGCAACGCATTCCTAGCTTTAAGAACTTATGATTATGATGTTAAAAATGTTGCAAAAAGTTCTAAAGTTTAAATCTCGAAATCAAGTTACGAAGTCTTAATAAGTTGTTGCTTTGAGTCATGATTCATTTTGAATTATGACTATGAAAATAAGTTGATCTATGGTTAAATTAAAATGAGTACACACATTCAATCGTATATCCATGTTGGGAGTTGAAAATTCACAAGTCATAAGTATGAGGGCTTAACATATAAACTTATATCGACAATGATCTTGTTTAATTGCTTAGCTTGGAACTTGTGAAAAATCGAGGACGATGAATTTATCCGTCAGGACATCCGTAGATCACTCTACGGGCGCTTCTCATTCTATGATCCCAGTATTAATAAATAAAGAAAGTCAAACTTGTTAAAAAATGAGAAAATCCAAAAATATTAGTTGTAGTTAGTGTAAATTCAGAAAATGGTGAAAACGGGGCTTACATGTTTACTTCATAACATTGCGTGAGGACACACAATACCTTAGTTTGGGGGATTTGATAAGTGCTTAATTACACATATCTTTTACCTCTAAAAACGAGCTTAAATGACCAAAAACAGACAAAAACTGCCAAATATATGTTTGTTTTGCATTTGTATTGTGCAGGAAGTGGATATCAACAAAAAGACAGAAAATAGAGCCAAAATGACAAAACTGAGCATGGAATGGAAAAGACTGTGAAAAATCAAGGCCAAAGACCAAAAAAAAGTCAAAGTCAAAGTCAATCCAGAAGAATCAACAGTCAAACCGGAGCCGGAACTGAAGAATACTATTGGACGCAATCTTAACCCATCTGATGGGCCGGGAAAGCCCAATAGTATAACTATGAAAATTTTAAAGACCAAGGGCTGTTTTGCAAATTTCTCAAACTTTCCCTTATTCTTTTATATAAAAAAAAAACAGCAGGGACCAAATTTGCAATTCCCGCCCATACAAAGCCAGTTAAAGCCAATCTCAGCATTGTACACACAAAACCCCCTGAACCTTATTGAGAGCCTTAAAAAGCCCCAATTACAATAAAAATAAGCCTAAGACCATATTGGGCCCAGGCATCGTCTCAATTGGGCCCAATACAAGCCCACAAACCTTATGTGGGCCCAGGCGCACAAAACTCAATTGAGGCCCATACAAGCCCCACAAAACCTAATGGCCCAATTAACAACCCAATGAGGGCCCATACAACAAAGACCCTAAGCCAACAAAAAACCACAATTCTTTTTATAACAACTTCAGGCGCACGAAATTGTCATATTATTAAAAATAGGTTGTTTTAACAAGAAAAAACTGGCTTAAAACTAAAAGAGGGACTGAGAATTTTCAAATTCATTACCAAACTTGTTTTCCCTTTAAAAAAGCGCCAAGGGCTCACAATCTGCCAAATTCAATACTTTCTTTATTTCTCTTATTATAAAACCAACAGGGGCCAAAGCTGACTCTTTCCAAACCTTTATTTATAACTGTTTTTCGGCTTAAAAACATGAAGATAAAAAGGGATAAAGATGGAGGGCCACATCTTGCCTCCTTGCCTCAATCACTTTCCATTTAACAACCTGTATTACCAACAGGGTTCTTCCCCGTTTACCCCGCCAAAACCCAACTAGCCTCATCCCATTGTTATCAAGCTCCAAACCACACCCCTAGTACACCTTCCCAGCCACCCTCCACCATTTTCGCCACCTTCCCCTTAGCCCTATAACCATCCACTTGGCAATTTACACAACTCCAAAGACCCCATCAATTGGTTGAGAACAGCGTTGTAAGGGTCCATGAAATGGATGATAGCGAATGCTTGGACAGTATTGTACACACACAGCAAGCTCATCCCCAAGACCAAGAAAGGCATTTGAGCTCTAATAAAGAGGAAAGAACAAAGCCGAGCAACATAAACCCCTGTTTTTCTTACTTTCGCTTAGTATAAAAATAGTTAAGTTACTTTGAAAAGTTTTGGTAGTCATGTTTCGAGTTATCTTAAAAGTTTTTGTTGTAATATTTCCCGCTTAATACAAGTTAATGAGTTTTTCTTCTGTGTTATTGCATTTATCAAAAATTTGAAGTATAATTTAAAGCATCCAATTCGGTTTAAACCTTACATAACTGTACAAAGTTTTTTAAGCCAACTAATATCAGTGTTTCAACTACCCCATTCTCTATCTTTGTAAAAAAGGCTAAAAAAATCGATTTTAACAAATTTAAGGGTGTTTGCGAGTTTAACCTTTAAAATGGTCATATGGGATTCTGTAATGGTTGTAACCCACATCAACTCAGACCAACTTTGGCGTATGAGTGTTTGGAGTTTAATAGACCACTTTGATCAATTTCTTTATGTAGGAAGTAAAAATAATTTTTAAGTCCTTTTGTTATTCTGTCAAAATTTAAATAAGCCAAAGTGAGCTTTAAGGATCATTGCTTATGCAGCTTAAGCACATTGTTTTTGTGCATCGCGCTTTATTTGCGTGGTTTCTAGGCCACTTTAACCAACACCTTGTTATGTACTTGTCTACATCTCCACCAAGTAAAAGTCAAAAGTAACCTCAATATCACTTCCCTTTAGTGAACCCCAATTCAAGCCACAAAATCAGCAACTTTTCTTAACCCTAATTGGCTCAAAACTTTGCAAAATCAAGCTCAATTTGCCTCCATTGTTAACTTTATTAGATGTTTGGTTTTGACTAAAAAAAAAAGCTTTTATAAGCTTATATTCAATAAGGCCAAAATAAGCCCCAAGCTCAATGTTCCTACTTTTGCTGTCCCTGGTGCTGATACACCCGGCTTTAGCTTAATTTTTCTAGCTTATTGAAAACTAAGGCCCTAGTTCTTATATTTTCCTTATAAGCAAGTAGGTATGTTCCTTGTAGGTTTAGTCAGCATCACTTTAATTTAGTATGCTTCTAAGTTAAGTAGCTTAAATTATGGCTTAAAGTTTCCATTTTTCTGTTATTTTCTTTATAAACTATCATATAGCTTCTTAAGTCATTCCAGCTTATTGTAGAGGTCTTATTCTAGAAACCTTAGCTTTTTAGGACTCCCCCCCTCTCCCCTATTAACAGGTTTTCTCATAAGTATTAGCTTATTTTGTTATGCTTAAACTCCCAATAAGAAAGAAAGATTAAAGCACCATAAAGCTTAATAAGCTTTTCCGCACGCCAAGCCACCAACAAGCATCACTTTTCTAGCATATTAAGTAACTTACAACATAAGCTTTTATCTAGAAAAAGACTTAGCTCCCATAAACCCTTCTACAAGTTTGCTTATTTTGACTTTTGTCAAATAAGCACTTTGGGAAACCCTTTTTTTGTATATCCGGGGATCCACTTACAGGGACTGTTTTGTGTAATTTTGTCTTTTATAGTTATAAGAGGGCGGGGGGGGGTGTTAGTCCCCACAGTTAGTATTTTTTACCATTTCGTTAGTCTTGCTGTCATTTCACTGTTAGTCCCAAATAGTTAACTTTTGTTAGTTTATTTAGATTTACTAAATATAAATTAAGTTTAAAAATAATTAGTTTAATTACTTTTAAATTTTATTTCAGTAACATTTGGGCATTTTATATTTTTAGAATTGGTTAACTTTTTCTTATTTAATTTATTTTTTCCACGACATTCCTCTCACACACCTCACACCTTTTCTGTCTTTTTTCTATTTTCTTAGTTTTAATTAGGTTTATTATATTCTTATAAATTCATAAAAAATCAGAAAATTAATAAAACAAATATTTTCTTTATAAATTTTCTTTTTGTCATTTAGTGTCTAGGAAAAATAATAAAATTTAGTATAGGCTCTAATTTTTCTCCTTAAATCAGTCTTAGACCCGTTTTTAACAGTGCCGTTTTACCGTTTCATTTCGTTTAACATTCAAACGCACCATCAGTTTTTATTACTAGTTTTCTTATTTTTCAAATTAACTTAATTAGCGAATTTACGTTTTGTGATTTTTAAATTTACAATTTACCATTATTTCTAATTTTTTTAGATAGTTTAGTGTCCGATACCATGATTCTGTTACCCCGTCATTTTAGTATAGATCTAAATTTTAGGATTCCCTTTAAAACTAATTTTGGTTTCCCCGTTAGTTTTTTAAGATCCCATTTTTCCTATATCTGTTTCCCGTAGATTAAATGAGGATTTATTTAATTAATTTTTGGTTGTAATTATAATCAGTGATTCCATCATATCTTGAATATTCTCCATCATTCAAGTTTCTCATCAAACCAGGATTGACCTTCAATTGCAGGCCGTTCTGTTGGTACATTCGACCGGGAAAATCTCTTCCGAGAATCTTTTTGATCATTGATTCTATCTTTGTTGTATTTATCTCCTTTGTGGAATTATGACTTTTGCCTTGTCAAAGGGCATATCGGTCACGATCTGTGTTATTATTTATAATTTTATAATTAGGGTTGCTATATAAGTGTGCTAATTCGCGAATCAGTGCTATGGCGGCCGGGTCTTCTTTACCCCATCTCTTTTTGTTCCGGACTTGGGAGAAATCGCACCATAGAGCCCGAGTGACCACTCCAGGAGGAGTTGCCGTGATATGATGTCAACCTTATTCCTCCTCGGTGTTTCGAGAGGATCTACATGAAATCTTTTGGACAGTAAATGTTGTATTGGACAGTAAGCTTGCGGTTCTCCTTGGACCGTGGTGCTATGGCACATAACGGCACCCACGCCCTTTTAAAAGTTTGTCAGTTTGAGTCTCTTATAATGAACACCCAACATGCCCTGCAAGAGAGTCTTGAAGACTACACGAGGTCAGCTTGTTTCGGAAAAGAACCCGAGAGGATTTTAATTTCTTCAAAATTTCTACAATACTTTGTCTGAGAAGGCGATAGAAACTCCGTCAGACATCCCATTGTTGTCTGAGGGTCTTGCTTTGTCGTAGCCGAAAAAGACTAGCTTGATGCTTACTAAATGCCGAACAAACCCTTCGGATCAAAGAGTTGCCCTTCGGATCAAAGAGTTGGAGCAACAATTGAAAAGTGTTGATGAGGTCCATTCTTCTGCTGTGAAGGACCTGGAAAGCCAGCTTGCTCAGAAAGACTCTGCCTTGGTTTATGCTGAAAGGATTTCCGGTGAAAGACTCTCGGAAAATGAGGGGCTCAGGGCCCAACTCGCCTTTGCCCAAAAAGAGAAGACCGATGCTATTAGGAAGCTTCTTCCCACTGTGGTGGAGCGTCTCCTACAGAGCCATGAGTACAAACAGAGTCTCTCCGTTCCTTTCAACTTCGCGCTCCAAACTGGATGGGGGCAAGGTCTGGCTGAAGAGAGGTCCGAAAAGGAGCTCCACAAGATAATGATGAGGATGAACGGGTTTGACCCTTACTCTGATAAGAAGATGACTGCTGAATACGAGAGGTTATTTTCCAAGACTTACCCGTATGTGGATCGTATCTCTCACCTCTCTGAGAAGCCAGTGCAAGATCTCTTAAAACTTCACCCTGCCCCTCCTCCTAAGGATGCTCCCAAGGCTGGTTCCGGAGGTATTGCCTTTGCCCCCAAACTCGTTAGGGCTGCGGAGGTGGCCGGTTCAAAAGACACAGCCTCTAAGGAGTTTTCAAGGTCAAAGACTGGTCCCTTTCCTCAAGATCCTGCTTCCAAGCATGTTTCCGGGGGTTCCAAAACCCCTCCATCAAAGAAGACTTAGCTTTGTGACTTGTAATAGATAGGTCTTATTTTGAATTGTTTGTGTAACCTTGAACGGACGTCCCTTTTTTGGGCCTTGTATAATTTTATTTTGGTGCCGTTGTAAATTTGCTTTTGTCGCGATTGACTCCTCACTTCTCTGCTTGTTTCACTTGTATTTGAATGGGTTGCCTCTCATATAGATTTAGCTACCGTGGGGTCACTTCGTCCGAGGAGGCTTTGCCATATGTACAGTATGTTTCGTTTGAAGGGATTTTGCCCTTTCTTCAACTTTTTTTATGCGACTTGGTGTTTGTGTAGTTTACCCTGTGACTTACCCTGAGCTATCTGTGGGATTTATTTTGTCCGGAGAGGCTGTGCCCTTCCTTATCATTTTTACCCTGTGACTTAGTTGCCTGTGGGGTTTATTTTGTCCGGAGGGGCTGTGCCCTTCCTTATCATTTTTACCCTGTGACTTAGTTGCCTGTGGGGTTTATTTTGTCCGGAGGGGCTGTGCCCTTCCTTATCATTTTTACCCTGTGACTTAGTTGCCTGTGGGGTTTATTTTGTCCGGAGGTAGCGATCCGTCCGTCCAATATATTGCAACAAATATTGGAAAATTGCCTTCTCCTTTTGAACTAGGAGGAAAAGCTATAATATTAATTAATTAGCATTCGCAAATACAAGATTCATAAAACAATAAGTCCTACAAGTAGCATTTGCGTAAATTGACTGCGTGCCATGTTCGAGGCACCACCTTATCCTCCATTGTCTGCAACTTGTAGGAGCCATTCTCGAATGCTTCTGTGACTCTATATGGGCCTTCCCAATTTGGTCCCAACTTTCCTTCATCTTCCATCCTGCTTGCTTCATTCCTTCGATACACAAATTCTCCAGGCCTAAAACCAGCTGGGCGGACCCTCTTGTTATAGTACTGTTCCATCTTTGTTTTGTACTTGGCCTCACGTATGGCAGCTGCTTCTCTTCTTTCCTGCAACAAATCTAGATTCAAACGCTGCTCCTCCTCATTGTATTCCTCCCGTATCATTAAGGTTCGATAAGATGGGATTCCTATCTCGGCCGGGATGACCGCTTCACTTCCATAGGTTAAACTGAAAGGAGTTTCACCGTTGCTTTGTTTGATTGAGGTCCTGTGAGCCCATAGCACATTTGGTAGCTCGTCTACCCAACCGGCTCTTTCCCTTCCTAGCCTGGTCTTGATTCCTTCCATGAGGCTTCTATTGGCCCTTTCCACTAAACCGTTGGCTTGTGGGTGGGCTACTGAGGTGTTCATCTGTTGGATCTTGAATCTGGTGCACCACCCTTTAAATGGCTCATTTACCAACTGTGCTCCATTGTCTGTGACAATTATCCTTGGAAGGCCAAACCTGCAAATGAGGATTTTCCTCTTATTATATAACAAAGCGGATCACCTCTTTACCTGTTATTTTTAACTAGAGGCTTTGCTACCTATCCACTTAGCGATATGTCAATGGCTACCAATAACAAACTTGGGCTACCTGCTACTGGACTGGTGTCAAGGGTCCTAGGATGTCCATCCCCGTTTGATAGAAGGGCCAAGGGGCCATGATGGATGTCATGTGTGTCTTGGGGAGTCTTGGAATCGGGGAATGAATTTGGCATGAGTTGCATTTATATACCTCTTCTTTAGCATCATCATGCATTGTGGGCCAGTAATAGCCTTGTCGCATTGCTTTCCTAACCACTGCTCTTGGGCCTATGTGCATTCCACAAGATCCCATGTGGATTTCTCAGATTATATAGTTTGCTTGTAAAGGACCCACACACCTCAACATCGGGACCAAGTATCCTTTCTTGAACAGTACTCTTGATTCTATCACATATTGGCTTATCTTGGCACACAGGGACCGCGCTTCATTTTTGTTCGAATGGACTATTCCTTCTTCCAAGTATTTGATGATAGGAGTCATCCAATTCTCCCCTTCCTCTTCCACGATGGTTTGCACCCCCTTAGCGTCGGTTGATCGTTCATTGAGAACTTCAACTAGAATCTCTTTGGTGAGGTGGCTGAAAGGGACTGTGGCCAGCTTGCTTAAAATATCTGCCTTCTGATTATCTTCTCTTGGTATGTTCTCAATGGAAAATGTCTTGAATTCTGAGATGAACTCTTTGGCTTTGGCCAAATACTTGATCATTGACTCTTTGGTAGCTTCATATGTCCCATTGATTTGATTAGCAACCAATTTGGAGTCTACCTTCACCTCTATGCCTGACACCTTCATTTTTCTTGCAATGCGTAATCCTGCGAGGAGAGCTTCGTACTCTGCTTCATTGTTGGTACTGACAAATGTTAACCGAAGAGCATAAGTATACTCCAAACCACTAGGTCCGATTAGCACGAGACCTGCTCCTGAGCCCTTCAGACTGGCCGCTCCGTCCGTGAAGAGTGTCCAGACTTCAGTGTCGTCTACCTCAGGTGGTACTTCGGGCATTCGAAAGTACTCTTCTTCTGCCTCTCCATCCGGAGCATCTGACAGGAAATCTGCCAGGACTTGGCCTTTATAGCATCCAGGTGTAGGACAAAATTTTGTATGTCCCTATCTCCACAGCGTACTTGGCTAACTTCCCTGAGGCTTCTGTTCTGCTAAGTATATTTTTTATGGGTTGGTCCGTAATGACCTTGACAGGATGAGCTTCAAAGTACCTTCTTAGCCTCCTCGTCATGTTAACTAAGGAAAGGGCCAGCTTTTCCAGAGGGGAATAATTCTTTTCGGCATCATTTAGCGTTCTGCTCACATACTGGACTGGGCATTGTCTTCCGTTTCGATCTGTCAGCAGTACTGCTGAGACAGCCTCCTTTGCCACTGCTAGGTATGCATACAGTGTCTCCTTCGGAAAGGGCGGTGTTAATGATGGAAGGGATATTATCATCCTCTTCATCTGCTGAAAAGCCCCTTCTGCCTCCGGGGTCCACCGGTACTCATGTTTGTTTTCTTTTGTTATGTTTTTGAGGGTGTTGAAGAAAGGGAGAGCCCTTTCGGCTGACTTGGCCAGGAACCGATTTAACGAAGCTAGCTTTCCACTGAGACTTTGCATTTCTTTTAATGTTTTTGGGGAAGTGAGATCCGATATGGCCTTTGTCTTTTTGGGGTTTGCCCTGATTCCTTCCGATGTGACCATGTATCCCAAAAATTTGCCTTCTTCTACACCAAACGAACATTTTTTGGGATTCAGCTTCATGTTTATTGCTTTTAAATTTTCGAATGTTTCTGCAATGTCCGCCAGGAGATCCTTCTCATCTTTGCTTTTGATAACCATGTCATCCACATATGCTTCTAGGTTCCTTCCTATTTGGCTTTGAAAAGTTGAGTTCAATCCAACTGTTGGTAGGTGCGGCCCGCTATTTTTAAAACCAGATTGCATCTTCAATTAGTAACAGTATGTCCCGTTTTTTTTGCTCTGTGTAAAAGGATGTTTTTTCCTTATCTTCTCTTGCCATCTGAATTTGATGGTACCCTTTGTAGGCATCAAGGAAGAACTTGTACTTGAAACCCATGACTGCTTCGACCTTGTAGTCAATACTAGGCAAGGGATAATAGTCTTTTGGGCATGCAGAGTTCAAATTTTTAAAATCATACACAGCATCCATGATCCATTCACTTTCTTGACATAGAACTGGGTTAGAGATAAACGTCGGGTACTTGACTGGACGGACTATTCCTGCTCTTACCCATTCGGCTACCTCATTAGTGACATCTTTGCTTTTTTCTGGAGAAAAGGTCCTTCTTTTCTGGCAGAACGGTTTCAAAGACGGATTTACATTGAGGGAGTGCTCTATGATCTTTCTAGGCACCCCGGTCATGTCAGAAGGTTCCCAAGCGAAGACCTCCATAGTATATAATTAGGAGTGTCTTTAGTTCGGTTCTTGGCAAACAGAGAAAAGATTTCCTCCTATGGTAACAATTTGATCTGGGAAGCAGGGATTAACTAGTATTTGCTCAGTAAGGTCTGCCCCTTCATCTGGTTGTCCTACCTCATGGATCTCCGGTTGCTTCTCCGTTAGTATTTGCTTTCCTTCTCGAAGTCTGCACTCTGCGATTATCGTTACCCGGGTCACCAGAGTTGCTATTCCTTATGAGTAGGGGAACCTTGATCAAGTGAGTGGATATTCCCGATGGATAGCATGCAGTGCTTTCACCCTGTATACCCAAGATTATGTTAGTAGGGGATAGGGGCGCGAATGACTAAAAATTTTATGGACATCCTTCTGCTCAGACCTTCATTCCCAAAACATACTTCCAGATCGATTTTCCCCAATGGTTTTGCCACCTCGCCGGCGAAACCCACCAAGTCCGTTCTTGTTTCTCTTAGTCCGGCCCTTACCTTCGGGGGCAAGTTTTCAAAACAATGTTCAAACATGACCTCCACGGATGAACCCTCATCCACATACACACGCCTTACCAGATAACCTTCCACTTCGGCTTCTATGATTAGAGGTTCATCGGATGCATCATCTGATATGACCCCTGGGAAGGTGATAGGGGCGTTCATCCAAGCTTCTGTTGCTTCGCGATCCTTGCGTTTCTTCTCTTTGGAGGAGAGGGTTCTGACCATGTTGATTACCTTGGGTGGAGGGGGAGGGTTTCTGCCTTGACCCCTTCCTACTCTTTGCCTTAAGTCCTTCATCAAGTGATTCAGCTTTCCTGATTCGAGGGCGATTTCCAATTGTTTTCTTAATTGTATGCAATCGTTTGTGTGATGACCCTTATCTTGATGATAGTCACAGTATTTATCGGGGTCGCCTGTTCTCAACGGGTTTGCCACTGGCCTTGGTGCTGGCAATTGCAGTTGGGTTTCGGTAGCTAAAATTTCTTTGGGACACTTAATCAGAGAGTCCAAAGAGAGTACAGGCACTGCTTTGTTTGCTTGGTCTCTTTGGGGGTAGGGTGCTCTGTAATCCCTATGCCTTCCCCCGCTGAAATTGTCTCTTACCTTGTAAGGGTTCTTATAGTCATTTCCCTTATAGTCTCTTCTTTGGCTACTCCGGTTGTCTCTGTCACTTCTCGTGGAGGTTGGAAAGGTCAATCTCTGATGGACATCTCGTGGTCCTGTCGGAAAAGACAGGCGACGATGAATGTCCCTCGACTCTCCCGGTGGGAGTTCCGTGCGGGCATACGCTTCTTCCGCTCGGACAAATTCATCCACCCTTCTCATCATTTCATCAACGGTCTTGGGTATGTTGCTTGAGAAGCGCTTTGCTAGCTCAGGAGATTTTATTGAATCCATGAAGGACGAGATCTTCATGACCTCCGGAACACCCATGATGAGACCAGTTTCCACCGTCCATCTTTCTTTGAACGCCGGTAGGGTCTCGTTAGCCCTTCTCACAACCTTGGTGATCTCATGGGGCTCTTTGTAACACGCCCTCCTTATTGAGTATCTGTTGGTGAATGCTTCCCTTAGTTGATACCATTCATTGATGCTATTGAGTGGAAGACTCTCGAACCATCCCCTGGCTCCTCCGTCTAATGTTTGCTGAAACATCCGACACCAAACCGGCATGGGCCATTCTCCTGAGTTTGCTGCCATCGAAAAACGATTTAAATGATCGGCTGGGTCAGTGGACCCATCATACAGCGTGATGTTGGTAGGCATAACATATTCCGGGCCAGCGAACTCAATGATCCTTCTTGTGAGGGGTGTTTTTAGTTTTTCCTTGAAGGGCTTGCTTAAGTCTTCCTCGTCGATATCTTTTCCTCTCGCGACACGTCCTTCTTTTAGAGGTATATTGTCTGTTCCAAAGTCCAGACGTATCGGATCAGCCTTGTTCTGCTGGTTGTAATCTTTGATTATGGACTTTATTGACGAAATGTGTCCTTCAATCTGCTCCTTAGTGAGAGGAGGGGGAGTCCCTTCTCGCTCGTACAGATCGTCCAGCCCTCCTCCAGATTGTTCCGTCATTCTCTCTAAGCTGGTAGATGAGATAAACGGGTCCCACGGATGGCGCCAAAATGTTAAAGTAAAATACCGCGCCTTGAGTCTAGGGTGCGTTCCCTCGCCTCTTGTTGAAGTATCCTCTTGAATTACCTGAAAGTAAGAAAAAATACCCGTTAACTCGCCCCGGGTGTTGACCCAGGACCAAGCTCGGGTGTGAGAGTAAGTAGGTGAATATTAGCCGAAGGGGCTGTATATGGGAGCCGAGGAGGCTATAGTAATAAATGTGTGTGTGTGTGCAGTAACTGTTGTGCTTTGAATAGTAAATACGGGGGTATTTATACTAATCGAAACACTATAGAGATGTACAGTTTCTGGCATGTAGATGACGACCCTTTCGTCATGTCTCTATCGCCTGTGTCTTAGATGGTGACATCTCTTTAGTTGACGTCACAGTTTATCGTGTAGTCACTATCTTTCTGTGTTTATGGTGACGTTATCTCTTTGATGAAGTTGCCCTGTAGGTCTCTGAAATAAAGTCATCGCTTTGTTGTTTAATATGCTGACGTCCTATACCCGTTCGGAACTTCATGACCCGTTCGGACTCTTCTGGCCCTTTCGGACTTGAATGGCTTGCTTGGTCTGGAATGATTCGATTGGGCTTGAGTGGTTCGCTTGGGCTTTGTGTGGCCCATTCGGGCTATTAGCTTGTCCGGCATATACGCGGACATCGTCACACCTGCAAGATATTAAAAAAATTAGTTTTTACTTTTACTGATTTTTTAAGCTTCTTTAAAGTGGCGTATATAAAAGGCAGTCGGTAAATGTCTAAATGTATTAGTATAAATTCAAACAATTCTTTAGCAGCCATATATGAATGTCACATTCATGTAATCATTAGTCTAGTTGTGTCCCCATGCTGTATTTGGTGGTGTTATACTATATAGGGTGCTACTATTGGTACCCCCT
>BQNB010163663.1:0-14416 GCA_026074375.1 Tanacetum coccineum | reverse complement strand
AGTTTCATTTTTGTTAAATATTTCAAAAATCCAAAAAAATTAAAAAATATAAAAAGTAAAAAAAATATTTTCTTTTTCTTTTTAATATAATTATCATAAAAACATATAAAAAATCAAAAAATATAAAAAAATGTCCTTAAAAAGAAAATAAAATATACAAAGTTGGTAAACGAACATCAACATATAATACCTTCAATTGAGGTATTATCATAAATAAGTTCCGGTGAACTTGAAGAGTTCCCAAATCGAACCAAAGATTTAAAAACTTGTCATTTGTGTCACTTACGAAGTACGGCTCACCTTGAAAAGCAAATTTTGAGAGTTACCGTGAAGTAAGTTGATTATTTGGTTTTAAGTTGTCTTCCGTGTATCCGTTTAAAATAGATTGCTAAAAAAAATAATAAATAAATTCAAAAATCCAAAAAAAAATTAGTGTAATTATTGTTTACTTTTTAATTTCATTATTTTTAGTGCATACGCACTCGATCTCAAGCTCGTAATCGAAATCGTCGACAACAACAATTAACAACAGTTATTGTTGAGGAACCTGAGATTCCAATGGCCGACAACGTACCATGGCTCAAATGTTACAAGCTCCCATCGAGGGATACGGAGATGCAATTGTTGTACCACCGATAAATGCAAACAATTTTGCGCTTAAACAACCTTTGATCAACCTTGTGCAAAGTAATAAGTTCACGGGTAGACAAGACCCTCATAATCATCTTCGATTTTTTAACAAGGTCATTTCAACGTTTAGACATCCTGAAGTTCCGAACACTTTGATTAAGCTTTTGCTTTTTCCTTTCTCTCTAGACGGTGAAGCCCGAGATTGGCTAGATAAGGAACCTCCATCTTGTCTCGAAATTCATAAACCAATTCTTTCCACCTTCGAAAACAACTTACCTTCAAAACAAAATCACTACTTTCTACCAAGAACCGAATGAAACCTTCAACGAACGTCAATGTCCTCATCATGGTTTCTCAGAATTACACCAACTTGATACGTTTTACAATTCCTTGACTAACAATGATCAAGATGCTTTAGATTCCGCCGCGGGTGGCAATTTTCTAGATAAGATGCCTCGAGAAGGTTTAGCCATAATCGAAAGTAAATCCAAAGTGCGTTATTTAAGAAGTCGTCCGAATGATTCAAGAGCGATTACGAATGCTCCTTCTTCTACTTCTTCACCTTCCAATAATTCTTTCGAGATTCAACAAATGGCCGCCTTACTTGAAGACAAAATGAATATTCGAATGAGCCGTTTAGAGAAAGCGATTAGTGAAAAGAATGCTACGACTCCTGCTACCGTCAAAGCAGTCGAGGAAGTTTGTGTCACATGTGGTTCAAACCATAATTTCAACAATTGTCCCAAGGAAAATGAATTCCCCATTTTTCACATGCATGATAACATTCATCAATTCCAACAAAAAAGCCGGTTGGCAACTTTGTCAAAGGAATCCTACTAATTTGGAAACAAAATGAGGACCACCCGGGTTTTAATCAACCAAAAGTTCAAAAACAACAAGGAAACCAAAGCGATTTCAGGAATCAATTCAATTCAAATCAAAAAACCATGGTAACAATTTCAATCAATAACCATCAAAACAATCGAAGGTCAAGGTTTCTAACCACTTACCAATCAACCACACGGTTTATCCATGTTCCTCCATATCAAGCTCCTAAGGACCTAAAATTCTAGGTGTTTCGAAAACGGATTTTGAAAATACCGTCAAGGCAACGATTGCGTGTTGAAGAATGTACAAATCAAGGTCAAAAATTTGAATAATCAAATGGCTAATGTTACGAGTTTGTTGACATATTCTTTGTAATAATTTTCTAAGATTCTGCCTCTATTTCGAATTAGTAGGCTTTAACTCTTCCAAGGTTAAACCGTAAACTTAACCCTAGGTCAGCAAAATTAATGCTATCTCACAAGAGCGGTTTATTAAGACTTTGGAAGGACCTTCGACTCCTCTTGTTCCTACTCCCGTTGTTTTAAATCCTCAAAAAGAACTCGAACTAAACCCGGAGACATCAACAGGAAAAGTGCAAAATCCAAATTTGGAGAATACCGCACATGTCCCACCTCCAGAGGAAGAAGAATCCATTTTCATAGAAATTCCAAAACCAAAAGCAAAGAAAATCGTTAATGTTGAAATTCAAGATCTTAATTCTCGAAGACCTATTCCATCTAAACTTCCATATCCCGAGAGGATGAAAGTGAGAGAGAACGATAAACCAAGTGCTCAACATAGCCGGTTCTTGAAGATGTTCAAACAACTCCATTTAGAGATTGGATTAAAAGACGGCTCTTGGCGAAATGGCAGAAGTTCACATATGGTTAAGACTCGGTTGCTAAGGATAAACAAAGAGAAACTCCCAGGAGTCGCCATTACAAGCCTGTTAATGCTGAATGTTCCCGCTATCATCATGAGCAAATTTCCGAGAAAGCTCGAAGATTCCAGGAAAATTACTTATTCCCATGTGCTTTTACAAGAACTACAATTAGGACTAGTGCTTTAGCTGATTCCCGGAGATAGCTATGAACACTTGTCCTTTCCTCATCTCTATTATAAAAGAAATTGAGGCTTTGAAGCTTTGACTCCTACTCGAATGACACTCGAGCTTGCCAATCGTTCACAATTACTCACCCAATGGGCATAGCCGAGGATGTTGTAGTTAGAGTTGATGGTTTTACTTTTCTTGCGGATTTTGTGGTGGTTAATTTTGAACCCGACCCAAGAGTGCCTATTATTTTAGGAAGACCTTTCCTTTGCACTGCAAAAGCTCTCATTGATTTGTACGAAGAAACTTTGACTTTAAGAGTAGGAAAAGAAGAACTTGTTTACTATGCCGATAAATCTGAGAAAAATACAAGATAAGAATTTTGTTAATGCTATTTCTATCATCGATTTGTCGAAAGTTCGGATCCGTTTAGTGGCAGTTACAAGTACCACTTAATATTCTTCCTCATTCTTTACGGTTGATGACTAGTGATAATCTTTGAGATGTTCGCCGAAAGAACTTGGCCTCTTAACTCTTCCCCAGGTAATGACGTTTTCAATCTTAGTCAGGCTTGCATGAAGAAAATTTTTCAAGTTTACTCAAATCTCTTTGTGAATTCGATGATGACTTTAATCTAGTAACGTGACATCCTATCTTTGAATGAGAACGATAAGGTGTGAAGATTAAGTCTTCTTCTTCTTTCTACTTACCTTCACCGGAAAGAAATATGAATTGAAGGCTTATCTTGAAAAAGATTCGATTCCACCGGGAATTGATCTTATCCTCCCTCCTACCCTTGAAGTTTCATGTAGCAATCCTACTTCCCCTACTTTCACCGGAGAGAAGGGTCATTCATGGAAAATGTCAATGTTTTTCTTGTGGTTCCGATTTGTATGGAAAATTATGAAACGAAATTCGAGTAGGGAAAATAAGATAATTTGTCCTCTTGGGCAACTTACATTTCAAATAACCAAAAACCATCTTTCTCGTCCTCAAGAAGTTAAAGAAAGAAAATCAAGGGAAAAGAAGACCAAAGTTTCATGTCGATGGTTCCAACAAATACCATTGTCATCCACTTAGAATCACTTTTGATAATCAATTGATTTTAATGATCTTTTTTCCACAAACCGGATTTAAAAAGGAACTTAACTGTTGAACTTTATTCCACCAAATCTGAGTATTTTACCACCTATTTGTTTGATTCCGACTCGCCTTTCACTGTGGAAGTTGTCGGATATATTCCCTTGCATTCTTCGGGAAACGTAGGGACAAAGTTTTCAAACCAGGTATACTAGTTTATCATGCCATTCATGATAAAAATCTTGTAACATTGGAGGAGAATTTAAAAGAGAACATTTCCTCTGGAACTTTTTAGTTTTCAAAGAACCGTCAATTCTTCTGCCTCCGCCAGAACCACGGATGATTTTTGAATTTTGAGCCCAAATTTGGTTATGAAGAATGTTGAGGCTTCATGAATATTTTCTACCAAAGCTAAGGGACAAAAAAAGAGGGGGGGGTACTTACCTCTAAATGTGAAGGATGCCAATTCCTTCACATTTATCTATTTGGAAATTTTCTTCCAATATATCACTATCTCGAGGTATCGCTTTTGATTTTCTCCTTTAGGAGTGAGAATTTTGTTTTTGACCCCGACATCATTACCTTTCCATTTTCTTATCTAGAGCCGGTGGCATTTTCAATGGAAGTTTTTTGTTCTAAGTGTTGCTCTCCCTAAGGACGAATTAATTCAGGGATCGAGTCGAGCTTGTGACTCGGTGACCAAAAATAAGCCACTTCGTGAGAGTTCACCCATGCTTTCCTTTTCTAATTTTTTTTTCTATTTTTGATGTGTTGTGATGTGTTGTGGCTATCCTCTTCCGGTTTCTTGTTGTTTGTTGTTTCTTGTGCATTTTTGCAGGATTGACCCAACAATTTCTGAAGATTCTCGTGTCCGGTGTTGTATCATGTTTCACTCGAGCTTCCTATCCTTTGTGTAAAATTAGTTTGGGGAGATCCGATATCCTTTCATCATTATCGATTCACGTTTTTCTTTTGCTTTAATCTTAAATGGCCTTAGATTTTCGTAATGTTTGTTTTAGTTTGGGGAGGGGATTCTACGTTTTGATGTTACCTGCTTATTGTTTTGTTCTCACGTACCCGTTTTCCCAAAAAAATAGCAAATTTTTTTAGTTATAGGAAAATATAAAAAAAATAAGTGTTAAAGACACGAATGTAGGTTTTCCGTTGGTAAGAATAAAAAGTAATTTTTTGACCCAACCACCGTTCCGAATGTATAGAGTTCTAGCTTTTACCTTAAACAAATTAATATGATAGTTTGTTCGCTTTGTCTCAATGTTAGACTTTAACATGCTAGACTTGAAATCATTTGTAAATTGAAGGACTTGTGCTAATCTCATTGTCGATTTTATATATGCCGAGTTGGATTTATATAGGCTACCAGTATTGCGAATTTCTTTATTAGAGGTTTTTAAAATTGCAAAGAATAAGAGATTGATAGTGTTTAATTACGAGTTAGGATGCTAAACAAAGTTTTTGGAAAAAACTTAAATGCTTATAAGAATAACTTGGTGAGTTTTTTTCTTTCCGGAGTTCTTAAAATGATTGATTATAGTAGTTCTCTTTAATTTTATACAAATTAGAGTTTTACTCTTAAAAGTATAATCAACATATTTAGAGAAAAAGCTTTATCGATAATGAAGTCAAACATCGTTGGTAAATAAGAATTATAGTTCAAGTTTATACTTTGGTTTTCTAAAACGAAATTTTTCTATTTCCAAAAATAATGTATTGAATTAATCACAAAAAAAAATATTATGTAGTTGGTAAATTAAAAGGATGCAAGTTATAAATCCTTAGTGTTAATAATTAATATACAAACTCCATCGCAATAAAGTACATGGTCATTTGTCGGTTCGCTCCCGATGTGACATCGAAAGAAAGGGTGTGGAGGATGTATATTTAGGGTTGGTAATATAATTAGTACACGGAGCTCTGTCGGACGGCGTGCCACGATGTGTCGTCGAAAGAAAGTGATTACCGATTCATAGCCCTAATAATGTAAATAATAAAAATTGTTGCAAGTTATGAAAATAAATAGTAAAAAGTTTTCATTTTCTAAAAAAGGTATTCTTTTGAACTAAAGGTTTGCAAAAGTCTACAAAGCTTTTTCATCGGGAAAGTTCATGCGTCGTCTCGATTATTATTCTCTAATGTGGTCTGTAAAAAGCCTTAGCAATTACACGATGACGGTGGGGGAGGTAGTGAAGAAAAGTCTGTCATGGGAACAAGTGAACCAACGATGTCTTTAGCTAAAGAGGTTTTTGTTTGCTTTGTGTTTTGATCTTACTATGTGGATTAACATATTAGCTCAAAAGGCCCCATTTGTAAGCTTGGTGATTTTAAACTATCTAACTATGTGGATTTAATGGTTTTTTAAATTAATTGGAGCAACACACCACTTTTTTTATATGATTTATGTCGGGAAAGAAATTTCACAAGTTGTAATTATAAATAGTCTGTAGGCATTTTAGATTCGTACTTAACGGTGGATCTTATATTTTTAGCATTTGTATGCGGAAATATGAAAAATCGGGAATGACGTATTTATCTTTTTTTAGACACTTAATTGTGCTTTTTGTTTTATATGATCCATTAAGTTACCATTGAGGTAATGAAAAAACAACTACATTATGTCGACACAAAATAGTTTGTAGTTTGATAGGGCTATCAAGAAAAAAAAATCAATAAAAAATAAAAAAATCTTTGAAAATGGAAATTCGGCGGGTGTTTTTATATCTTGTGATCTCTTAGCTTCCTCACAAAATCTTTGGTACTTTTTAAAGGGTTTAGTTTGGGGAAGGATAGTTTCGAGGTATTTGGTTTATAAGGCATGTAATATTGTGTGAGGACACGCAATCGTTTAGTTTGGGGAATTTTGATAAGTGTTAAAATACACATATCCGTTATTACCAAAATGACCCTAAATGACCACAAAATACACCTAAAAATAGCAAAAATATACTTGTTTTTGTGTTTTGTGTGTGCAGGTACGGATATATCAAAAATCACAAGAAAACCATCAAAAACAGGAAAACACGGACACAAGGAACGGAAGAGCACAAAAGAAGCCAGAGATGCAAAGGAAAAGTCAAAAAGTCAAAGCTGTGGTCAACTCTTGGTCAATTCTCAGTCAACAAAAGTCAACCATAAAAAGACAAAAACCCACAATTACATTTAAAGTCCATCTAACTTTTCCAAAAGTTACATTTAAATGGTCCTCTAACCCTTAAATGCTGCCTCCAAACCCTTAAAATACCATACCCGGATCAAAAGCCAATATCCCTAGCCAACACATACAATTATTTATAAAACACAAGGACCATTCCTGAAATATTCACAAAATTCTTTTACAATAAACATTTATAAACCAAACCACAAGGGACTAATTTGCACATTATCCCCAAAGTTTAAAAAATGATTTTTACCAGTTTCATTATAAAAGAGCGCCAAACAGTTACTATTTCATCCATCGTCAACCTAATCACCCTAACTGTCAATATCAAAGGGCTTTTTGCAATTAAGGGTTTAATGGACAAATTGAAGGTCTCTAAAGCATTGATGGCAAGGAGAAAAGTTGTAAATTTCAAGGTTCTCATTAGATCAACATCAAGCAATAGCACGAAAAGAAGCACTAGGATGATGGTTTTTGCTATTGATGGCACTCACATATCTAGCACAAAATGTCACAATCTTCGGATTGCCCTCGTTTGGCAATCATGTCTGTGAGTAGTTAGTGATCCAACGGCCATCAATTACTCTCCAATCATTGTGTAATTGTACGATTGAGATCAAAAGGAGCGTGGGCAGCAAGGCAAGGCCTAGAAGCTTCAAAGAATGGCTATAAATAGCCACACAACTTCACACACAAGGGGACTTTTACTTTTTCTAGTTTTTTAGCTTAAGTAATTTCAGCTTAATATTTAGTTAATTTCAGTTTTTATCCAGTGTAATTTTCATTTCAATTATGTAACAAAGCTTTTAAGATCAATGAAATTTAGTTTTTATGTCATAAATTCTCTATTTACATTCATAAGCTCTCATACTTAAGTCTCTTTTACTCAAAAAGCTCTAATAAGCTCATATTTGATTACTCTAATGTCTATAAGCTTGAGAATTTGAGCTTTTGTAATCAAGTTTTATTCTTCTTAAGCTTTTTAAATCAGATTTAAACTTGTTTACCTTACTTTGTGGACAAATAAGATATGGAAGTGAGAGCTAGCTTTGGAAGAGTTCTCGATGGACAATCACTGGCTTATCCATATTGGATAACTAGAGTAGATGATAAGATCAATTGGCTTTAAAGCTTCTATTGGTTGAAGGCTACTTGTAAGTCCTTCTTTTACTTTCCCTGTCTTTAAATTCTAGTTTAATTGCTTTATAATTGCTTATTAGTTTAGATCTGCTCATTTGCTTAGTATAGTTGCTTAATTGTGCTTATTGCTCTTTATTTGTGCTTATTAGTTATAAATCTCAATTTGTCTTTAGCTTAATAGTAGTAGATTATAGTCCTTTTAATTCTATCATAAAATCCATAAAAACCAAAAAAATAGTAGCATAGTTTTAATTCTTAAATTTTAGTTAATTTAGTTGTTAATTTGTGTTCATTAAACTTGTTTTAAGCTAAATTTTACCTGGTATAAAAAGTTTATAAGTTAGAATTCATTTTCAAAGCTTAATATAAATCTATCAAGTCTGAAAGGAGTGTTTGGTTTAAGTCTATTTGACCTTAAAAAGTCAAAGTCATTTTGTGTTTTCATTATGGACAACTGAGTTTTCCTAGATGATTAAGTTTTAAAAAAGGTTTGAGGTTTAGTTTGTATTCTAAAACATTTTGAAGTTAATTTTTCATATGTCTGTGCTTAGGGGGAGTTTTATCATTTGTGTGATTGACTTAAAATTTAGTCAAGATCTTATTAGGCTTGGTATATTGTCTTATTTAGTGATCTACTACACTCAAATAAGAGTGATCATATGCCAGGTATGACCAAAGAGGTACACCTTGCCCAATTTGGTTTGGCTTTTGTGAATATGTGCTTAGCCGTAGTACACCAAAGTTACCACTGCTATCATTTCAGGTTTCATTTAGGATAGTTAAGGTAGGTTTTGGGATCTAAAGTTGTAGTTGCTTATAGTTTAGTAATAGCTTAATGAAGTTAAGCTTTTATTTTACATTTCTTAGCTAAATTTATAGAATAAATTTGCTGTCAAAAGTCATTAAAATCAAAAAAAAGTAAAAAAATAGTAGCAGATAAGAGTTAGCTTTTAAATTTTGATTTCTAGCTTATAGGAATAGATTTTATCATTTAGTTTTACAGTATAATAGTAGATTAACTAGTTTTCATAAGCTTAGAGTCTTGATTAGCTTATTAAGCTTTTTAGTTTAGTTTAAAATTTTAGCTTTTTAAGTTTCTTCCTGAGTTTAGCCTTTTAATCTCCTATTTTAGTTAGCTTAATGTGTTTTTAGCTTAAAAGTTTGCTTTTCATTTCTTACTTGTATCATCAAAGGAATCTAGAACTGCTTTTGGGTATTTAGAATTGAGCTTATATTAAAGCTAGTGCAAGCTTTTAAGTAAAATTCAGCAAAAACAAGCTTAAATCCCTTACTTACTGTAACAGCTTATTCATAAGCTGTTTCAGAGCTTATTTGTCATTTTCAGACAAAAAGTATAGTTTTAAAGTTGTTTAAAATCAAGTTTTTAATAAGTTTGGATATTTAGTTTTTGTTATAGTAAAAAATAAAGAAGTGCAAAAAAATAGGGGTTTGCCAGACTTGAACCCACGACCTCCCTCACACAAACCATACGTGTTAAACCATCATGCGACAATAGTCATCGCTACTTCTCCTTCCATTTAACTCTTAAATGTTTTTCCTTTAAGTTTTTTTATCATAAGCCGTAGCTTATACATAGCTTTTCCCGGTCTTATTTGTTAAGCTTTTGAGATTCTTCTTATTTTTCCTATGATCCATTTATAATGTTGAGATTTTCCTGAATTTTTGGCATTTTTCTATTTAGTTTTATTATTTTTATTTCATTTTCTTAAGTCTTAATCTGTTTCGAAAAATCCATTTAAAAATAGAAAAAAGTTTTATAAAAATTCAAAAATATAGTTTTTAGTTTTATAAAAAATACTTGTAGGTTTACATTAAGAAAAATCATTTTTACATCTTTTAGATTTTAATTTTAATTTTTGAGCCTTTAATTTTAAGTTTAAAAATAGGATTTTATTTTTAAAAATAGTTAAAAATATTTTTTTGAGTTTTTATGTTATTTTAGACTTTTCTAAGTTTAGAAAAAATCATTTTCTAAATTTTTTTTAGTACTTAAATTTGCTATTTTTTTAGGATTTAATTAGATTAAAATAGCTTTTAATTCATAATAAATTCAAAAAAATGTTTTTTGTTTTTCTTAAAATTTTATTTTGTCCTATTTTAGGTTTAGAAATTTAGTTTTCAATTTTAAAGTTTAATTTTGTCTTATTTGCTTAATTGTCGCGTTTTATTAATTTCCCGTTAATTGTTTAAGTGTTTAAATTGTTTATTTTAATTATAGCTTTTATTTAGTAGTTATAGATAATAAAAAATATCCTTTCTCTCATTCAAATCATAATCCGAGCTAAAACGTGGTTTCAATTTCACAAGTCGTTGGGGAAACGACCCGGGTGATCATACTTCCCGGTTAAATATACGTATTATATATTATATATTATCTTTTAAGACGTGAATTTTCTTAGGAAATTTCTCTTAATTGATACTTGTGGTTATTATATCGTTATTTTATTTGAGTATCAGTAGTTTGGAGAGCTCATTTTGACAAGATAGTTTCTTTCATATATTGCACATTTAATAAATTAGACTTAATATTGGTACCAAGTTTATGACCAAATGAAACCTTGAAACTTTTTCGACAAAATCGAATGAATTGTGCTGATATGTGTGAAATAGTAAAATGGGTTTATTGGACATTTTATGACTTTCTAAAAAACTAGCGAAAACACATAGTTTGCATATTATTGTTATTTGTATCATTTTAAAAGACCGCCGTTTAACATATTTTAGGAAAAGCACGATATAATTTAAAGTTACTAAATAGTAAGTTGGTAAAAAATTTGCGGGAAACGGACAATATGATGGTTATAGCGATGAAGGATAGTTAATGCGCTTTGAAAATATAGAAACATAATAAATATAGGGGACGGTATTAACGTCCCGAAACTAAAAACTTTCCTAAAATAGAAATTTACTAAAAATAGTAATTTTTGGTTAAACGCCGAACTTAACGAAAAACAATATGATTTTATTTCGTCATGATTTGTTAATCAAATTAAATCAAACACACATGGATGTCTTTTGGTGATGAACATATTGCGCAATTCTTGGCATACTTTCTGTGTTTTTTAGACGCGTTATTATTCTAGGTCGCGGCTAGATTTCATTATCATCTTTTACTTGCGTGATTATCATTTACTCATCTAGCTAAGGTGAGTTCATAGCCCCACGTTTTACTACTTTTACTTTACTATTTTAGGGTGAGAAACATTGCTTGTTTTTAAACTATGGACACAATTACTTTACGTTTTTTTCCTGATTACGTGTTGCCTAAGTAGCGAATAGACAATTAATGCCCGAACTATCATGAACCGTTAATTTCTTGACAGACTGACTGGTTAAGTAAGCGTGAGTGTCATGAATAAATCTATTTGGGACTAATTATCCCTATCCGGGTGAGTAGCACTCACTACCCACGGGGCTCCCGATAAATGGATATATACCATGTCGAATTTTCAATAGGTGATCTTGGTTGGATACCTTTAGGCCGAGTAATTCTATTTGGCATATAATATGCTTCCTTTTAAATTGAGCTTCGGCGTCAAGAGCTTAGCGCAAACGTAAATTCTTTTATGTGAAGTTGTATCTCCTATAACTGCCACGCACGTACTGCGAACTTGTGGTCCAACTTTTAATTCTAAATTCAAACCTATGAACCTTGAATTACACCAACTTTATGTTGACATTTTAGCATGTTTTTCTTAGGTGCTTAGCTGTGGGTTTCCTTGCTTGCTTTATGGTGTAGCGTTGCATTGGACCGATTTTCAAGAATTATTATTATCTACGTTAACATCGTTGTTAAACTTTAAAACCTTTTATTCGCTTCCGCATATTATCTTTGGGCCTATGTAAAACTTTAACTATTTTAATTAATGCAACGATGTTGGATTTTTAAACGTACCCTTAGAGGTCGTTCTTTGTATCTTGTGTGATGTATATTATGACATCACGCCCTCGGACACGTGTTTCCGACTAGGCCCTGTTTGGAGGTTTGTATGTTTAACCCTATATTTTTGACAGATTGGATATCGAGTGCAAGGATTAGAGATAACTAGATAGTATATTTAGGTCTGGTCTATATTGTTGGGATTCTTGAGTTGATGAGACAAAGTGAATAAAAGAATAAAACAAAAGGACTTAAACGCAAAGCTGGAATTCTTCAAAAGATGGAAGATTTTGAAAGATTCTAGAAGTTCTCCTTATTCAGATAGAAGATTGAGAGAGATAGCTTAAGGTTTCATAAGATTTTTTGTTTTCTATTCTTATCTTTTTGTAAAACTAGAGCTCTTATGTTATAATAAGGATTTGGTCTAGGCGCTGTTGTTTTAAGGTGTTTGTTGTGCCAAGATGTAAACACCTAAATGTGTGTGTGTTTCCCATGTGTGAGATGTAGACGCTATTTGTAGTTAAGCACTCAAGATACAAGGTAACTGATCTGTTACAGTTCATTGTTAGTAACAGTATTATTCTGATCAAATAATATTGGGGCTTGGAAATTGTATTAATATTAAAAAGAAAACCTTGTTAAATAACATTTGTTCATTTTTGCTATTTCCGCTATGCATATTCTTTATGTTCATTATTATTATTCTCAGATATAAAGATCCTAAACAATTGAGCTATAAAATCAATCCAGAATTATCACGTGTTTTAGTTCTATTAGGTGGTATCAGAGCCATGGGACTCTTGATCTAGGGTAAACAACGAGTGTTTTCCTTTTCGTGTTTGTTTTGAAATGGCAGATCGAGAAGGTGCTAGCTATTAGCAACAGCAAAAGGGTATTGAGGCGTATAAGAAAACCTAGGGTTTTTGATTGTTCATGGAACAAGCAAAAGATGTTTTGATCAATCAAAATTATTTTTGTTTCTACTAGCTTTGGTGAGTCGATCCTTAGATTGATGATGAACCCTAGTATGAGGGAATTAATCAAAGCTGCTTGGAGAAGATTTAAGAAAACCCTAATTTGTCTAGGGTTTGGTCATTTATTGATATGAAGAAAAAGGCAGCAGGTGTTATTATTATCCTAGATATAAAGATCTAAACAATCTGAGCTATAAACGATCCAAGAACTATCATGTGTTTTAGTTCTAACAGGTGGTATTAGAGCCACGGGGCTCTCGATCTAGGATCAACAAGATGTTTTTGATGTCGAATTTATGAAGAAAAGTCCAAAGGTATTGTATTTTTCTATATTGGTTTTCATTGGTGTAATTAGGGCTTTTAGAAACCCTAATTTAATAAAAACAGGAATTGTGGGGTACATGTAAACGACATCATAGAAGAGCAGCAAGTTTTTCTTGGTTTGATATCAAGGTTTTACTACACTCCAGTCGATGTTATATGAAGTCCTAAGTTAGGGCTTATTCCTTGTCGTGGTACAAACCACATTTGAATGACGATCTAAAATATTTTTTTACTAGTTTTGGTGAGTCGATCTTTTGATCGGTGATGAACCCTAGTAGGAATGATTGAGATTAACACTGATTCATGATCGTTTCCAAGAAGGTGTAGAAGTAGCAGGTTTGTTTTATGATTATCTTTGGTTAGTACTGCTTCAATCACAACAAGGATTATTGATGATTATGTTTTCGGCAAGAAATCTTGTAAGTGGTTTGTGAATCCTTTAACGTGGGCAAAGAGAAAAGTGTTCATGGTATTAATTTGTTAATACTATCAAGATAACATTAGTACTACCAAGGAAGTTCATTAGTACTGCTCGTTATATATTAATAATGCTCGTTATTGGTTTATACTGCTAGTCTTGTGGTTTTTGACGTGGAGCAGAAGAAAAGAACGGGATATTTAATCCCATGTAACATTTGATCCTAGGTATTACCTCAGACGCCACAAAAAGAAAAAAATTAGTCCGAAGGTTTTATTCACATAGCAGCAGTACAAACGTCTTGATGATGCAGATTAGTGACAGTTTACTGACACTAAAAAGTGTCACAAAAAGAATGGGAGGAAGGGGAATGCAAATTAGTAACACATTAGTGACATATTAGTGACAGATAAAGTGTCGCTAAAAGCTATAGGAGGAAGGAGAATGCAGATTAATGACGAATTAGTGATAATTGTGTGACAGATAAAGTGTTGCTAAGCATGGGAGGAAGGAGTAAGTTAGTACTGCTTGTTAAATTTTTAGTACTGCTTCCTTTAAAAGTTAATACTGCTTCGTGATTGGGACAGTAGTACATAATTAGTGTTGTCAATGAAAGTTACTACTGCCAGGGTTGTTTCGTGTGTTTGTACTGCTAGCTTCAAAAGAGTTACTACTGCTAGCTTTATGCGATAACGGATAACACACATACTTTGGATCTCGAACAAAACAGAAACACAAGTTTGTTTGTTTTTGGTGTTTACTGTTTGGATTTTGGTTTTGGTTTACATATTCTTAACAAATTTAAAGGCTCGTATTTATTGGTATAATTGGTTACAAAGATGATTAATTATCACCTATTTGAAGTTGAAGTGGAATTATTTGGGTTTGTGTTTTATCA
>BQNB010163662.1:0-14416 GCA_026074375.1 Tanacetum coccineum | reverse complement strand
AACTCTTTCTCAAAATGAATTTCAATATAATTTTACATGTACATTTCACTTTCCAAAAGCTCGTCAAAACTCTCAAAACGACTAGTTAACGCTTATTGAGCTTTAAGGCCCAATAAGGATCCATTATACTTTTTATGTATCCGACATACGTTCTAAGCCCAAAACTAAGGCCCAATAGCATATATAAGCTCAAATCAATAAGTAATAAAGTAATCCGGATCGCAATAAGCCATCAATAAGCCACGGCTTATTAATTGTTTATTTGGGAGCCCATAAGCTCCAAAATCTAATTATTAAGCTTAAAATAAGCTAATAAGCTACGTATCACATTTGGTTATCACCATAAACTATAATATTAGTCCACAAAAATATGACATACTAGGATAATAACCAAAAATACCCTTTTTCTACTTCCTTTTGATGTCGTGAGCTATTCAGCCCAAAATAAGCTATTCGAACACAATAATAAGCCAAAATAAGCTATATACAAAATAAGCTACATAGCAAATATATGTTTTTCAACCATCACGACCACAATATCAAAACTAACAAAACCACTTTTTCTTTCCTTTTATTTTTGAAACAAACGCAACCCTAAATAACCTTTTATAAACTTTTCACTTTTGACTTTAAATGATCAGGCGTACAACTAACATCTATGCATCACTAGCAACCCAAAAGTACAAGTTAAAAATAAATTTGAAAGACTTACAAAAATGGTCTTGCAAATAAATTTCAAGGCGAATCGGACAACCCCAACGTTGTTTTAATTAATACCCTAACACTAGAATCAATCCAAAATATCACCAATCTTCATGTTTTTTTATCAAAGTTTGAAAAATAATTGTATGTGTGTGTGTGGATCACAAAGGAGAGAAAGAGAGGAAGAAATTAAGTTACAAACATGCATTCTATGTGTTTCTAGTCCAAGACAAGATACTTCTACACAAGGTTGGACCAAGGTCCTAAAATAAGCCATGTTGTCTCCTTTACTTTTCCCTTAGCCAGCTAGAGCATCCTATGCTCTCGGGTGTCATCGTTTTGTGTCGGGATCACTTAAAAGCTCGTAAAACTTGACCGTAAAATATTTCCCAAAGTTACTTAGCATTTTTATTCACTTTAAAAATGTTTTTCCAATATCTTAGAGTATTTACTTGACATATTTTCATATTAGACCTCCCAAAAACTCATTTGGACATTAACGGACGTGTCGGGACTCGTTTTTCGGCATTTCTTAGAAATTCACGGGTCAACCACCCAGAACTTACATAACACAATAATAACCTCTAAAAAGATTATTATACACCATAACCATCAAATTCCTCAATTCTCATAAAATCACCACCATCTACACGGTACAATATTCTAAATAACTAACAAACGTCAAATAGTCGAATGACTAAATTAGAACAATCAAAATACGAAAAGGACAGGGGTTTTAATTTATCCTGATCATGTATGCATTTTGCAAAGGTATTTGTATGGTTTGAAACAAGCACCTCGTGCTTGGTTTCAGCGGTTTGCAGGCTATGCCACTCGGGCTGGTTTTCTCCTAGTCGGTGTGATTCTTCATTGTTTATATATACACAGGGTTCTCAGGTTGCTTATTAACTTATCTATGTGGACGATATTATCCTCATAACTTCTTCTCTAGTTCTACTTCATCTGATTGTAGACTCACTGCATAAAGAGTTTGATATGACCGATCTCGGGGCACTTAATTATTTTCTTGGCATCTCTGTTGTTCGTCATCCTACAGGGTTATTTTTGTCTCAAAAGAAGTATGCTCTTCAGCTTCTTGAGCGCGCTCACATGGTTAATTGAAACCCGTCTCGAACACCAATTGACACTGACTCTAAATTGGGTCCAGACGGCATGCCTGTTTAGGATCCTACTTTATATCGCAGTCTTGCAGGGGGCTTCAGCATCTTACCTTTACTCACCCAGATTTGTCCTATGCAGTTCAACAGGTTTGTCTCTATATGCATGATCCGAGGGAGCCGCACTTTGCTGCTCTCAAACGTATCATGCGCTATGTTCAGGGCACCCTGGAGCTTGGTCTTCAGTTATATGCTTCCACTACTACATCTTTAGTTGGGTACACTGATGCTGATTGGGCAGGTTGCCCTTCCACCCGCAGGTCAACTTCCGGTTATTGTGTGTTTCTAGGTGATAACCTTTTGTCGTGGTCTGCTAAACGACAACACACCATCTCTCGCTCTAGTGCTGAAGCGGAATACCGGGGTGTTGCTAATGTTGTTGCAAAAACTGCATGGATTCGTAATCTCCTTCATGAGTTACACTCTCCTCTTTTGACAGCTACTCTAGTTTACTGTGATAACATTAGTGTAGTTTATATGTCAGCCAACCCGGTTCAATACCAACGCACCAAACATATTGAGATTGATATACACTTTGTTTGTGATATGGTTAAAGCTGGTCACGTTCGGGTTCTTCATGTTCCATCTCGTTTTTAGTATGCTGATATCATCACTAAAGGTCTTCCCTCATCTTTGTTTGAAGATTTTCGCTCCAGTTTGAGCGTACGGCCTCCTCCCGCTCCAACTACGGGGGCGTATTAGTCAACATTGAAAGTCAAGTCAACATTCAAACATTCAAGTCAAGTCAAGACATTTATTAGTCAAGACATTTATTATTCATTAATTTGTATTGGGCCTAAGCCCATGGTAATCATTCCAGAATGTTCTCTTGTATCCTATATATAGGATAGTTGTTATCAATAATAATCAAGGAATCAAATTAGCTTTCAATAGGCCTCACCCATGGTATGATCAGTTGCTTCGGATGTACACCTGAAGAAGGTTAGTTTTTTCAGGTTAGAACTTACATAATATGTTAATCTTGACATCTTGTTATACATTTGAATGTGAATTAATATTGCATTATTATTCACCCAGAATCCTTTTTCTTTACAAATTTTATTTAAAACAAATTTTGCTCCAGTTTTACTATACCATTATACAAAAAGTGTGCAAGTGGTGCCGTATTTTCCTATTCGTATTAGATTTATTATATATAATCTCATATATATATATATATATATATATATATATATGAGATGTATAGTTCATGTTTACATGCAACTTCTCTTCAAGTTACGAGTGTACGTAGGGCTTAATTACTTGTTATCGAATAGAGCCGCCAAAGATCACGTGACGGACTTGTTCATAAGTATTTATTAAAACGGGTATGGAATATTAAAAAAAGATAGCTAGATTCCTAGACTTATCGTAGCTGCCTGTCGCTCTTTAAATAGGGTGGGGCTCCACCTGCTTATGACACAAGGGTAGGCACTTGAAAAGCCCCAGAAAGACGTTTACAACGAAAATTTGTAAGCTAATTCTATGCCGGGTTCTATGGAAATGTTACTCAGCGGTACTATATATGTCTATTGAGTTGTTTCATAGCGATTGTCTCATTTCAGGTGAGCCCAAAGGGTAAGGCACTTGAATTAGTAGAAGAGTGACTGATCAAATAGGCGATAGAGTACGATACAATTGATTGATAGAGTACTCTAAAGCCGATCTACTACTCTTTTAAAAGTGGCAAGAAAATCCAAAAAGTATAATTTTATACCCAAATTTGAGTGACCCGGAAAAAACCATATTTTTATCCCCTTTCTTCTTATAAAGTATCGTAATCAAAAAAGTATCTCAAGAATAAATCCAATTATGTACATGTACTATTTATATACTTGTAGGAGCTCCGATTTATTATTTAGATACTTTTTTGATTACGATACTATATAGGGAGAAAGGGGATAAAATTATGGTTTTTTCCGGGTCACTCAAATTAGGGTATAAAATTATACTTTTTACTTTTCACCAAAAGTCACAACCATTCCCTACAACCACCATGAGTTTATGTATACATAAACACATCTTTGGTCTTCTAATATGAACATCTTCATATCAACAACAAATACAATAAATTATTCAATGTTTTGCACTCTTTCTTGTGCTTAGAATTAGAGTGTATTCTTGTCTTATCTCTATATGAATTTCGTGTAACCCAAGGCACCAAATAGGGTCAAAATATTGTATCAGGAAAGTGAACTTTTATACGATTCAAGAATTTATCCGGGCAATCTTTGATTATCAAGACCCTAATACCAAGGTTACATCTTCTATTTTAGACATCTGGAAGAATTCAAGAATGATTAGTTATGTTAAGTTGTATATTCCTGTAAGACATTTAAAATCACTGAGGAGTATATATCACAAAATCAATAAAATTATCTTAAATATGTTTTATCGCAAGTCGTATAACAAATTTCACAACACATATATCTTATAGTAGCATGTACAAAATTATATACTAATAATGGTACATTTAAAGTCAAAAGATCTTCTAACAATATACTACGATATGGATAAAATGATATTAGCCAGCTATACAATCTTTATATATTAAAAACAATTAAGTAACCTTAATGGTGATCTTAATAGTGTGTATAAGTGCATTTCTTTTTCTCTTTTTTTACCATGCACCTTTTGCTAAACCAGTGTAAGAACAAGTAGCAGTAAATTAAGAACCTGTCTTCAAGTGATTCAATCAACAAAATGGCACAAGTATTCCTACAATCAGTAAGTTTTTCTACCAAAACTTTGTGTTTAATGATTGTGCATGTGTTTTATATTGTTCGATATATATTTGTATGCATTTGAGCGTTTGTACCATAATAATATAAGAAAGAAAGTAAAGAGGAGGAGGGGGGGTTGGATGGATTAGCAGTAGTAGGTTTTCAAGTCACCTTTTATTTTAACATACATTGTAAGAAATTGCATATTTTTATCATTTCATTTCAAAAGTAATATAATCAACAATTGTTTTTTCGTTTTTATTATTGATTATGGTATTTAAGTAACCTATTTTCTACTATATAATAGCCCATATAAAAGTTAAGAGAAGGTTTAAAGGTCAAACAGATACAATTTTAACTACATAAACTCTAGTGATCCCAAGTATAACTTCCTTTTTTTTGCTAGGCTGATCACATCAAAGGAGACATTGAGACACTAGATGAGCTATTTACAGCATTGCGGGTCTCCCTCTAATCCTTTCTTCGCACACATTATTACATTATATGCATCATGTGTGCCACAAGATCAATCACACCATGTTATTTTTTTTAGCTAACTGCGTTAACTAACTTGTTCGCACATGTCGATCAGGTTGCTCATCAGGACTCGATGTTTGCTATAAATGCGGCTGCTGTAAGGGGTACGCTACCATTATTTCTTTTTCGTGTTTAAGAGTATATATATTTTTTTTTAAAAGTGAATTATATTAGATAAGCACAGAATTTACAAAGCCTGAGATACACAGTCATAGACAGGCCTATGTAGTGTTAATCTCAGGATAGAAATTAACAAACACTTACCAGCATTCAAATCATAGCATCCTATCTATACAGTCACTTATCCTTTATTCTTGACTCTATGTAGTTTTACATTCCATTTTAGCTCCACACTCTTTATGGCCATTGAATCTCTCACATGTAAACTCATTATCTTCATTCTCACTATATCCATTATCTCTTGACACATAAATGCTTCATCTCTTTTGGCTTCACCAAAAAGTCTAGCGTTTCTTTCCAGCCACACATAGTAAATAGCAGCTCCACATATAAGTCTCCTTACAATACTCCAAATCATGTTGCCATCTTTTAGCTGGATATATTCTCTAACAATGCTGCTCCAGTTATTAGAGAATTTAACATTCATCACTTCTTGTAATTTCCTCCATACCATAGCAGAGTATTGACATTGAAAGAGCAAGTGTTCATGAGAATCATTGCAATGCTCACACAAGGCACATACTAGTGTATCATATAGTTCCCATTTCATAATCATTTCTGTGGTTAAGCAACCTTTTCCTGAATAGCCATCCATAGGACAAAAGAATGCTTAGGTATGCATTGAGTAAACCATACCATAGAGTTCCATTTAATTTTATGTCCTTCATTCATATCTTTCCATATACTTCTAATAGAGAAACTAACTCGCTTTCCATCATTTGTATTCCACACCATTTTGTCTTCTTTAAGCACATAAGTCTAAGAACCTGATATTGTAATAACACGGGGTATTTTTGGAACCATTCAGTTGGCCAATTCCAGACACACATTTTCACAGCCTCACTAACACTGCACTTATCTATCATTCATCCTTGCCTCATATATATCTCTTCTGGAAATGAACTTACATAAAGGACCCAAAGTATGCCACTTATCGTACCAAACAGAAACATTCTTCCCATTACCAATATCATACCACACATGATTTCTTATTTTATTCCTCATTCAGTAGTTTTTCTATATAAATAATAATTTATTAACATTGTAACCATGTATTCCATAGGAATCAAATTACGTATGCGTAGCTGTATTGATAGATATATATTTGTTGCTCTTCAAATAAAAACGAGTCTCGACACAATTGATGAGGAGGTTAGATCATACCTCTTATCTTTAAATTAAATCCCCCTCAATTACCAACCAATAGAATTACTTCACCTTAATATACTATTTATCGTGCAGAACAACAGTCGCCTTACGCAAACAACAAAATAAAAAAACCAAAAAAAAAAAAAAATAAGGGGTGGGTTCCTGCCATGGAGAAGAACCTGCGCATACGAGCGTATGTATACTTCAGTTACACAGTAAGTTATGCCTCTATCTCACTTATGGTATATGTTTAATAGATTATTAATTCTGATTTTTCTTTACATTGAAGTGGCCTAAAACAAAATTTTAACAAAAGGCTTTCTGCATTTCGGGTATGTTTCGGATCCCTTACATACTATTCATATACATTTAGTATCAATCGAGTTTCTCAGTATCTGGCTCAAATGTATGAATGTTATGTATTTAGGCGCTTCAGGAGCATATACATCAAGAAAATCGTGAATTGATCAAGAGGCGTGTGTATACAGGTTGATTTTTATAGGAAAACTTTTTTTTGGAACAGATTAAACATACAAATTTAGTCCATGTTTGATATATATTGATCTTCTTCATTTTCTTTTCACTATTTCAGTGACGGGAAATTGGCCAAATGAAGAGGTATGTGTGTGTGCGCGCGTGCCTCAGCTGTGCAATTGCATGATAAATACATGAAGCAACTAAATTCTAATATTAGACACTTGTATTTACAGGCAATTGATCGATTGATGGAGACTGGACAAGACGAATACATCACTCGGATAGCAATTGAGCATGGTCGGGCAGGACAGGTAATAAGTTTCTTTGTGTTTTTATGGGTATCTGTTAAATGAATTGAATGGATATATATATGTATATCAAAGATAGTTAGCGAGTTACACATATTTGCATAAATTTATTTGTCAGCAATGAAGTTTCTTTAATCTATGTACACTTTATGGACTTGGGAATGTTTGTATGTGTTCAAAAGCTCATTTACTGTTGTTGTAGGTACTTGACATCTTTGCAGAGATCCACGAACGCCAAGAAACTGTAGCAGAACTAAGTAATCAAATTGTTGATCTAGCACAGGTAAACTATGTGTCTTATGTTACGGGTAACTTTTGAGCATAATATATATGTAACTTTCAAAGAAAAGTAAAATTGCATCCCTATAGAGAGAAAAATATATGTTTCAAATGATGTTTGATTTCATACTAATACTCTTATTTCTTATGCAGGTATTTATAGAAATGGCTTTATATGACAACCAGCAGCAAGATGAGATGTTGGATAACATTGAAAGACAGGTAATCTAAACTTTTTTATACGGTAATCTATTACAACATGATGGTAAGCCTTGTTTGAAACATGATATAATGCCAAGAAATTAAAGGTCAGTTCCAAGTCAATGGGTCGGGTCGGGATTTCATACGTAAGTGCATGTATGAAGCATAAAAGAAAATACATCCATTTATAATATAGTCTTTACAATCGTGTTTTTTGAAATTTTATAGAGTGAAAATACTCTATGAATATATCGTCACTATTTTATCTTTTTGAGATCACTTGTTATCATTATCTAAAAACTCATAAAAGCTAAGTTTAAGGTAAATAATATGTCAAGGTGTATGTCATTTTTGTGTTGTATATTCCTAAACTAACTCCTAAATAATTACATTTCATTCGATGTAGGTGGAGAGAGGAGTTGCATATGCACCAACAAGGAGGTGAAGATTGGTCGTTTTTCGCTCATCCTCAAATTGGTTCTACCCACTACACTTCTCATCGCTAGCTTCTTGTCCGCTCTTCTAGCTAAATTTATTTGTTGAGTAATTTATTGAATTTAAGTTCATTATCGACATTTTGGTATCTTTTACACTTGCCAATTTATCTATGGGAGTGTTCTTTAAGAATTCTGAAATTGCAAACTACTTACAACTTTTTATAATATTCCATGCTCTGGGCTTATGATTCGGCTTTAAAATATTGTTGAAGCGAATTTGGTTGGGTTGGTCTGAGGACTCTCTCTTGGTGTCGTTCTGTCGTATGTCCATAGTGTTTTATTTATCTAAAGCAACAGATTTATTTAGCATATAAAACATAACAAACAAAATTGACGCGAAAATACATTTTGAATGGTACAATATTGACAATGAATGTTGACATGTAGATATATAAGCATGGCTGATTCTTATTGTATATACCAAATTATAAAATGACACTTCAACAAATCGTCACTGACTAATCATTAGGCAAGGTTGTATTGATTAGCTAAAAGTAAAAAATTGGTTTGTGATTTATAAAACCTTTCACTTTGAAGACACACCATATGCTAGCTTCAATTTTCAAGTATTTTTCACCTTCAATTCACCGGCCTGACAAACATGGTGTGTCTTAAGAAAAATTATTAACCATTCATGAATAGGAATGAAAATCAAATACCATAAACTTCCATTGGGATACAAAGAATCAATCTAAATAAAGACACTGCGATTACTTATAATCATGATCATAGAATTTTATAATCCACAGGAGTCATAAATTGCATAAACATTTAACAACTAGTAAAAATCATCCTCACCATGAGCGACCATGTAAGGATAAAGAAATCAGTGTGTTCTACTTGTTGTAGATTAGAAAACCTAAATCAATGATCAAATAAAGGGTAGTGGATTGGCGGTTATAAGAGGCGGAAATGGTTATAGATATAAGGGGTTACAGTTTGATTAGTGGATGAGAGAAGAAAAAGAGAGAAAAATAATACACAGGAGGTGGATTTGGGGCGGGGAATTTTAGTGGGGAAACCAAAAAAAGGGAGGGATCATCAAAATATTTTTTAGGTCTTGAAACCAAAAATTGATGAAACTTTCAATGAATGAGTTTGTTTGTTATTCCTATTTTTTTTTTAAAGATAAAAATAACTTTCAAAATAAATGAGGCAAATTTTTAGTTTTATAAATGATCTTAAATAAAGTAAAATTTTGATCATAAATACAGTTCTTAAATATTATGCGCTTTATGATACAATATTATCCTATATAACAGTTGTCCCAAGTAAGGTTGGAGCCAACATTGTTGCGAAGAACACTGAGCTGGGGGATCGGCTTAAGGGAGTGGGCCGGCTTTAATGAAATGTGTAGCCGCGGCTTAAGCCCGACACTGGTCACGGACACCGAGCTTGAAGGGTTTAAAAATTGAGTTTTATTTGGCGGGTGGTTGAGTTTATTGCATGCAGTACACGTGCCGTCCATTATCACTCTCACCTATTAATAGTACTAACTAATTTTTTTAGTGTCTAATTTGTCACCCCAAAGAGCGGAAACCATGGTTACAAAAAACACACACACACACACACACATACACGGGTTATTTAACTGAGGTGGGTTAGATAAGTGGTGACTGTTTAGGGTTTTGGTGTTTCGACAATTAATAACGGTGAATTCATTTATGCCGTGATTTGTTGATGTAGTTTGTCGTGATGGTATGATATAATTCGTCGTGATGGTTCTAAAACTTCAACTTCGACAAATGTTGTTTTGGTGCGTAAACGAAGGCCTGGGATGTGAAATATATGTCCCCAAATACTATATTTTTCACGTCATGAATTTTCACGATTTTTGTTTGCAATGTTAAAAGGAATCTACAGATATGTTCTTGCATATTTTATATAGAATATCACATGTGACGACACGTTTTGGTAAATCCATTGTTGTTTTGGGTTGGCTATGATCATAAAGTGGTATGAGGTGTGTTTTATTTGTTTGTGTCAAGATGGAAGGGTGTTTTCGTGACGTCCTGATGAATCATCGTCGCGCCTTCCAAATTTGTCAGCATCGTCGATGTAAAATCTGTGGTTGCTAGCCATGAACAATTCAGATTTTATCATGACCAGCACATACCAAGAGATTGCAGGAACATAAGTGTCCTATGGTGATGATTATAATTTTTGATGTCATTACTCTGTTACCATTCGATTCTCCTACATGTCAACAAAAAAATCAACTTATTGTGTTCATAAATTAGTTTTAGGAAGAATACGGCTGGACAATACGAGAGTCATTCATCTTTTACTCACCCAGACCTCTATAGGGTTGTTCATGGTATTGATGTGTTTGATCCAAAGTTCGACATTGTGTCTCTTGGGGCTAATATGACCATGTACTTTTCGTATACTGAGAAAGAAAAAAAGACTTGCATCTCTTCATACTACAGTTGAGAAGTTGTTGTTTGTCCTTGAGCAAAATGAGGACCATGTGTAAGTCATTCTTTGGCATCATTTCATTTTTTCTTTCATGTTCAGGCACGTCATATGCCTAAGCTTAAATGAATAATGACCCTCAATAAGCTTAGATGAAGTGAACCCTATAGTCAAAGTTCAACAGTTTCTACAGAATAATTAATAGAACGAAATGATATGATCTAACTTTAGCCGGAGCTAACCAAGTGTCATAATTGGCATTTTCTTGAACTTAAACAGGGGAAATGTGAGTGATCAGTCAAAACCTATGATCTTTTCAATGGCAAGACTTGATCACGTGAAGAATATCTCTGGCTTGGTTGAGTGGTATGCAAAAAATAGCAAGCTTAGGGAACTGGCTAACCTTGTTGTGGTTGCGGGTTACAACGATGTGAAGAGATCAAGTGATAGAGAAGAAATATTGGAAATTGAGAAAATGCATGATCTTTTCAAAAAATACAAATTGGATGGCCAGGTCAGATGGATTTCAGCTCAAATAAACCATGCTCAAAATGGTAAAGTTTATCATTATATTGCTGATGGAAGGGGCGTCTTTGTACAGGTCTAATATTTAAGTACTTTTATCATTCTTTTTGTGACATTGATGATCCAGTGTTTCTTCTTAAGAAAGGTTCGTAGCTTTCTTGTCTCTCTTGTGATTACAGCCTGCTTTTTACTAAGCTTTTGGGCTTACAGTAGGAGAGGCCATGACTTGTGGTCTTCCAACATTCATAACTTGCCATGGCGATCCAACAAAGATAATTGAAGATGGTGTGTCTGGTTTCCATATTGATCCATATCATCCTGACAGTGCAACAGTCACAATGGCTAACTTCTTTGAGAAATGCAAGAAGGAACCAGAATACCGGCTGAGATATCTGAAGGCGGGCTTAAAAGAATTAATGAAAGGAAATATCTTACATGATGTGCTGATGACTCAAGATGATCAACTTGTATATTCGTTTCTTCCCTGTTCTTGTTAAATACATTAAAATACTTTTTCTCTTGGATGCTACTAAAACATGAATGTAAATTTCTCATGGTAATGAAATCTTTTCATGCTTATGAATTTATATTCCTGTTTATTTACTTGTGACAAATTTAGTCCGGTCATTTGTTTTGTGAACTTTTTTTTAGATAATGTTGAAAGGATACAAGATCTGACGTATTTTACGATGTCAGTTATTAGGACACTTTTCCACAAATGATACTATTTTACAACACCAAATTCGGTCCTGACAACGAACCTTTGTATTAGGACCCTTTTCTTTGTACTAATATGAGAGTCGACGCATTACAATTCCATCCAAAGAAAATATCTTTTAGGACTCATAAATGTGTCTCAAAATATAATAGACGGGTATACACATATTAGAACACTATAAAACATCCTATTATGTGGTCTATTAATACGTCATTTTAGTCGCATTATACATCTTTATAGGATTAAGGAATAAGTTTTATAATGTTGGTGTTTATTGAGACACTCATAAGTGTCCTAAGTATCTATTGCAACCGCTTCATAGAGGACACTTTTATTTTGGTCCTATTATGTCAAAGGTCCCATAATCTAATTTTATAGGACACTAACTGGCGTCCTATAAACCATGTTTTCTTGTAGTGCACTACAAGAAAACATGGTTTATAGGACCCTTTCATGAGACACTTTTTAAAAGACGTCCTAAAATAGCTTCTAGTATGACCTCTTGAGTTTTGAGTCATATTATGTTGCAACATATAGGACACTTAATGTTTAAGTCCTAATAACTAAGCTTTACAGGACACTTTTTCTTTTTTAGTTGTATCTGTTTCAATCTAATAAGACGTTTGGTATGTACGTCCTATTATATTAAGCTTATAAGACCTTTTTTAACCAGGGTATTATAAGAATATAAGTTAATAGGGCACATAATATAAGAGTTTTATTACCTTGAGTTTTATAGGACCTTTTTATGTTACGGTCTTATTATGGTGGACCCTAATAAGACCATACGTATCTAGGTCTTATTATGTTATATAATAGGACTTTTTTTGTTTGAGTCTTATTACGATGGAGCTTATAAGAACACTTGAGATTTGGGTCCTAGAAAATCATGCGGGATGCTTTATATTTTAGGTTCTTATATGAAAATCATGCGGGATGTTTTACATATTATCATATGCCTACGCATGACAAATTGATATTAATCACTGAAACAAACAAATCGGGCTTGAAACCTAAATTACATAAGAAACCCGTTTTGTGTCGTACAATAATTATGATATTATGTTTGCATGAATTCCCAAGATACACATACGCCGGCATTTGAATTTCCACACACTCACTGCCACATTTTTGAACGCTTGTTTTCCCTTCAGTCGTCTCACGGTATTGACTGCAAAACACAATCGCATTTCATAACATCCAGTTTTTGCCAAGCCAAAATGACGATCCTTGTGCAAGTCTATGTAGAAATTCCTTTTAACTATGGTTGCTATATAATAGTCGTTTCTAGGTCGAGTGAATCTCGCACCCAAACATCCTATCATTTCATACAAAAAAAAGGAGACCCGAAACATAATCGCAGCAAGTGTTTCTGTAAAAAATAAAAGAAATAAAACGGTTAATTGATTCTGAAATCGATAAAGAAAAACATGTGCACAACATGAAGGAACACCCAAAACTAAGAGGTGAATAAGTGTAAAACCATCACTCTATGTTTTGCCACAGGCATATAAAACACATATTATGCCAACAAATCAATCTCATACGATGGGGCCCTTCCATTTTGCGCACCAAAACAACATCCCTTAAAGCAATACTAATAACCACAGATTTTACATCGACGATGCTGACAAATTTGGAAGGCGCGACGACGATTCATCAGGACGTCACGAAAACACCCTTCCATCTTGACACAAACAAATAAAACACACCTCATACCACTTTATGATCATAGCCAACCCAAAACAACAATGGATTTACCAAAACGATGTCGCACATGTGATATTTGTATAAAAAATGCAAGCACATATCTGTAGATTCCTTATCACATTGCAAAACAACAATCGTGAAATATCATGACGTGAAAATATAGGATGGGACATATAATTCACATCCCAGGTCCTTCCGTTTTACGCACCAAAACAACATTTGCTGAAGTTGAAGTTTAGAACCATCACGACGAATGTATCATACCATCATGACAAATACATCAACGAATCAGGCAACAATGAAACACCATTATTTATGGTCGAAACACCAAAACCCTAAACAGTCACCACTTATCTAACCCACCTCAGTTAAATAACCCGTGTATGTGTGTGTGTGTGTGTGAATTTTTTGTAACCATGGTTTCCACTCTTTGGGGTGAAAAATTAGACACTAAAAAAATGAGTTAGTACTATTAATAGGTGAGAGTGATAATGGGCGGCATGTGTACTGCATGCAATAAACTCAACCCACCCGCCAAATAAACCTCATTTTTAATCCCTCAAGCCGCCAGCTCAGCTCGGCGTGTGAACAGTGTCGGCTCAAGCCGCGGCTACACATATCATTAAAGCCGGCCCACTCCCTCAAGCCGATCCCCCAGCTCAGTGTTCTTCGCAACAGTGTTGGCTCCAACCTTACTTGGACAAATGTTATATAGGATAATATTGTATCAATAAAGCATAATATGTAACACCCCCAAAATTGGGTCGCAGCGGAATGTGTTTCCGGGAGCGTTACTTCATAATACCATTGCACAAGT
>BQNB010163661.1:0-14417 GCA_026074375.1 Tanacetum coccineum | reverse complement strand
AAGAAATACAAAGCAAAAAGTCATAAAAATATGTTATTTCATTAATAAAGTGGGTAAAACTTACTACTATTAAAATGCGAAAAAAAACTAGAAGGTTTTAGTTTTACAAAGTTAGTAAAAAGCAAAAGATTAAAAAAATATATCGAACTTGTCTATTTTTACCGTTCTGTATAGCCATTTTTTTTCCCTATTAAATCACTAAACCTGGTAATTTCGTACATTGTGTGTAGCGGTGACTTGCTTGACCTGCTGGAGCAGGTTAAGCTGACGATCGTTAAGTTTATCATTGCAGCGTTAGTCCTTTAGACTAACGATCGCTTATCATGACTACATAGAATGACAAAAAGTATCAAGTTAGATGACTTTTATAATAAACTGAAAATTTGATTTTTTAAAAATCATTTTTATCTTATTATTATTAAAAATTTTACACATTTTTTACACTTTATTTACACTTTTTTACACGTTTTTTACACTTTTTTTTACATTTTTTACACGTTTTTATACATTTTTTTACACACGTTTTTATATACGTTTTTACACTTTTTTACACACGTTGTTATATACGTTTTTACACACGTTTTTATACACACTTTTAATTTAACCTTTTTAACATTTTTTTACATGTTTTTTTTACAAACGTTTTTAGATACGTTTTTATATACGTTTTTACCCACGCCTTTTTTACATTTTTTACATGTTTATATACACCATTTTATACACGTTTTTATATACGTTTTTACACACGTTTTTATACACACTTTTAATTTAACTTTTTTACACGTTTTTATATACGTTTTTACACACGTTTTTATACACACTTTTAATTTAACTTTTTTACACACGTTTTATACGATTTTATACACGTTTTTTACACACTTTTAATTTAACTTTTTTTACACTTTTAATTCAACTTTTCTTACACTTTTAATTTAACACTTTTTTACACTTTTAATTTTAAAAAAAGTGTAAGAAAAGTTGAATTAAAAGTGTAAAAAAGGTTAAATTAAAAGTGTGTAAAAACGTGTATAAAATCGTATAAAACGTGTGTAAAAAATGTTAAATTAAAAGTGTGTATAAAAACGTATATAAAAATGTGCATAAAAGGGTGTGTAAAACATGTAAAAAAGTGATAAAAACGTATATAAAAACGTGTAAAAAAAGTGTAAGAAAAGATGAATTAAAAGTGTAAAAAAGGTTAAATTAAAAGTGTGTAAAAAACGTGTATAAAACGTGTGTAAAAAACGTGTAAAAAAATTAAATTAAAAGTGTATATAAAAACGTGTGTAAAAACGTATATAAAAATGTGCATAAAAGGGTGTGTAAAACGTGTAAAAAAGTGTTAAAAACGTATATAAAACGTATAAAAAAGTCTAAAAAAGATAAATTAAAAACGTGTGTAAAAACGTATATAAAAACGTGTGTAAAAACGTATATAAAAACGTGCATAAAAGGGTGTATAAAAACATGTAAAAAATGTAAAAAAAAACGTGTATAGAAACGTGGGTAGAAACGTATATAAAAACGTATATAAAACGTATCTAAAAATGTATGTAAAAAACATGTAAAAAATGTTTAAAAAGTTAAATTAAAAGTGTGTATAAAAACGTGTGTAAAAACGTATATAACAACGTGTGTAAAAAAACGTGTAAAAAAAGTGTAAAAACGTATATAAAAACGTGTGTAAAAAAAGTATATAAAAACGTGTAAAAAATGTAAAAAAAAGTGTAAATAAAGTGTAAAAAATGTGTAAAAAACGTGTATAAATTTTAAAAATAATAAGATAAAAACGATTTTTAAAAAAGTCAAATTTTCAGTTAATTATAAAAGTCATCTAACTTGACACTTTTTGTCATTCTATGTAGCCATGATAAGCGATCGTTAGTCTAAAGGACTAACGTTGCAATGATAAACCTAACGATCGTTAGCTTAACCTGCTCCAGCAGGTCAAGCAGGTCACCGCTACACACAATGTACGAAATCACCTGGTTTAGTGATTTAATAGGAAGAAAAAAAGATGGCTACACAGAACGGTAAAAATGGACAAGTTCGATGCATTTTTAAGTCATTTGCCTAAAAAAAAGCCCAAGCTATAGCCAAGCCTCGAGCCCAAGCCCAAATCACCAGCGAGCCCAAGCCATGTGCTTAGCCCGTGTTGGCCCAAGTGCCTGGTAAATGTATAATGTACGAGGTTTGCAAACCCGCGCTTCGCGGCGGGGTATTTGTGTATTATGTCGTTTTACGGTTATTTGATACTTGTTGTGACCCATTGAGTACGTGAAAAATAGCTAAGACGTGCTTATGATATTTTTATATAAGTCCGTGGAGATAAAATGTATGTTTGGTATTCCGGATCGGGTTGCGTTAGTGGGCTGGGTTCAAAAAAGTGGTTAGTAACCGGGCCAGTCCACACATGCAGGCCCAACGCCAGGCCCAACGTCAGGCCTGAAAGTGAGGCCCATGTGCCTAGTAAATGTATAGTATACGAGGTTTGCGAACCCGCGTTCTGTGGCAGGATGTTTGCGTACTGTGTCGTTTTACGATTATTTGATACATGTTGTGACCCACTGAATAACGACTTGCTATGTATATACGTGAAAAATAGCTAAGACGGGCTTAGTCAATATTTGACGGACCAAATAAAAATATATTAAAGCCTATTTAAAAAAACCAAGCTATAGCCTAAGCGCGAGCCCAAGCCCAAGCGACCCGCGAGTCCAAGCTCAGGCGTGAGCCCAGTTGTTGGCTAATAAATGTAATGTATAGTAATTAGAATGGTGTTCAATGAATGTTGGGTGGAGTAAGGGGTGAAGAGAAATCGAACCGCAAACCGAAAAAATCAAAATAACCGTAAAAAACAAACCGGAAAAACCGATCTAAAGTAAAAACCATCGGTTCGGTTTCAGAAAATAGAAAAACCGTCTTTTGTGGTGCGGTTCCGGTTTTCACCGAAAAACCAAACCACAATAACCGCACCGAATAATTACGCCATATTCAATTTTTATTTTCAAATAAATTTTGTGTGGGTCTCGAGAATCAACAAAAGAGGGTGCTCTCGAGAAATTCGCAATACCTGCAATAATGTATGCATCTCGAAAATTCATAAAACACTCAAAAAACTTGCGTTATTTTTCGTAAACATCTCATTTTTTCATATACACGCATTTCGAAAAACGTGTTTTTACTCTCTTATGTTTTCCTTAAACATCTGTTCACTTTTAGTCATGGTTTCGTTCAGCCGTCCCTGTTAATGTATTCGATCAAATGAGTGGTTTCTCTTATGGAAATTGAGGAGGGATTCGTCCGCTTAGTATGATTCAGTTTGATCTCGTCATGTCAGATCATATTGTGGCGCGCGATTAATAATAAGACGTGGTCTATATAAGTTTACTAGGTACTAACCTTCTAACAACGTCTCTATTGTACACCATATGTTTATATTACTTTGATATAAGAAAATTTCTGACATATCCATTCAACTTGAAAGCTTATGGGACATTGATGCCATACCTAAAAGAATTGAAAGTTTGCTCAAGTTAGTGTCACAGAAGTAGTTTACGATAAAACGAGTTATAAATCACCTAAGGTGTAATTACTTATATCATATAGTTTCCAAACAGCTTTGTTAAAAACTTTATCATTGTTCTATTAATACTTAATAGTAGTTTTGACTATTAGAAGATAGACGGGGTTTACAATGTTTAACATGATATTAGAGCGGGTTTGATCTGAGACCTAATCGGTCGCCATGAGCCGCTGTCTCTATACCATCTCGTCAAACTTTTTAATCTATCACCTCTAAACCTCATTAAAAAAAATAAATAAATAAAAGAGGTTGTCAATCGTGTGTTCTTTTCTCTTTTATCTCACTGTTCTTTTTCTCTATTCTTTTTCTTATTTGCCGTAAATTTTAGTTTCTGATTATTGCTTTATCATGCTACAAGTCTACAACAATCGTTGTGTATTTTTTTTTATTTTTTTTTGCTTATCCTTTATTCAATTGATTATTTGATACTATCTTTTTTTAATGCTCCAAAATGATACTTTAGTTTATCCATCATGAAAAAACGATATTTTAGTTTATCCCGTATGAAAAAAAGGATATATTAGTTTATCCGGGATAAAAAAAGATACATTGGTTTATCTATGATATATTGGTTTATCCCGTATGATACATTGGGTTATCAGTGACTTTCAGGTTTGAAGATCAGTCTCCGCTTGTTGTCGGATATCTTTATCAACAAATTATGCTTTTCTTACGTTAATGTTTTTTTTTTCTTTTTTTAGTTTACTACTCCAGTCCGAGCTTTCGCGATTTCGCCGCTCGGGCTAGGGGGAGTATTAGAGGATAGATATGGCCCAAACCCGATTGTGGAGTTGGGTCCATTAGGGTTTCATTTTGCTATGTATTCAAAAAATATCGTATCAATAAAACATATCACCAGTTTATATTATTCAACATTTACATTATTACATATAGATATTAATAAGTCAACCCATTCGGCTAAAAAGTGAATTAAACATCATAATAGCTTGTTTATCGATTAAGCGTATCGGAGGGCTACATCAACAAGATACACACAAACTTGGTTTGGATCGGACAACATTAACATGTGGTCTACCTCTTTTAGCTCTTTCACCTCCGTAACCGGACTATTACTAATCATCCACTGTTGAAACTATTTGGGTATCGCTTTGTCTTCCACGGCAATGACACAAACTCGTGTCACAGACCCATACCCTTTCTCAGAAAATGGTTGTTCCTTGTCTAGATCATTAAGAAAGAGCGAACTTGGCCTAACCAACATTTTTCCAAGTTCAAGATCCTGCTATATTAAAAACATATATTTCATTGATACATGAATCATTCAATTAGAAAGAAAAAAAGGTATAAACCTCTTTGGAGCAAAGCTGGTAAAAACTGGATGCTAAGATTTTTGGGCCAAACAAAATGGATGTTTCTGACTCGTTTTCGCTACCATAGGGTGAAATATGTGTGTCCGACCAATCTTTTGCCGATCTGCTTTGGATATACTTCAAGTTGGATGAACAAACAACTACAAATATTAGAATTAAGAGAATACTAATGTATAAGTAGGTCATTATATTATGTCAAAAAAAGTTCAGACAATCTACGAAAATAAATATTAGATGAGAAATATATTATTTACCTTGTTCAAAACATAGGATGGCTTATGTACATAATCTGGAATGGCGGCCGAGAGAAACACAGCAAGAGATATCTTCTCCGGGAATTTTTCCATAGCAAGAGATATGCTCATTCCACCGAAGCTATGGCCCACTAACACGACCTTTTCCTCCGGCAAAAGGGTGGCCATGAATGAGCAAAGGCATAGTGTAGTCAGAAAGTGTATGGACTTGTTGTATCACTTTTGTATTTGTCTCAGAGGCCAAGAGATCAAAGGCAGAAACACGATGTCCCATAGCTTCGAGAAGGGGTTTGAGCTTGAACCAGCACCAGGCTCCATGGCATGTCCCATGTACTAGAACAAAATGCTTTTGTTCATCACTATTACCTTCCATGTTACTTTTAAGGAGATTACGAAAACGGTACGTAAATATTTGTTCAAAAACAATAGTGAAATTTATAAAATTTATATGGCTACACTAAATTTAAATACGCCATAGTGGTGATCAAATTCAAACCCTAATTCAATGTGACTATTATTTTAATGACGACGCCATACCTGTCTATATTTGGCTATAGCTTAGTAGCTTACCTAAGGTTCTTTATTATAACTAATGTTTCTAAATATAGGTCTAATTCCAAACAAACTGTAAACTACATCGAACCAATATATCATATACTAGCAGGGTACCCACGCAATGCGGCGGTAGGTACCCTGTGACTATATTTTGCGGCAGGCAGATGTTATTCGGTTAAACTTTTTTTAACAACAACCGTACAAATGAATGATAATTTAAACCAAAATAACTTTAAGCAATAACAATGCAAAGTATTTTATATCCAAATAAACGTAAGGTCCAAACGAAAGAAGGGAACATAAGTAGCATCTTTGAAACATAAGTTAAAATAAACGCGTACCTGCGTGTTGCGGCGACGGGTTCCCGTATAACTAAATTTTCCGGCGAGGGGCTGGGCGAGGTTCAAGGGCCAAAAGAATCTTGGATGGCTGAATCTATTATGTGTGAAGTATAATTAGTTTGTGTTGTAGCTTTTTGATTTTTTCATAAACCATGAGTTTTTTTATATTAAGATTTTATAACTGACATTTTAATATATATCAATAACTTTTTTCCACTTTTATATGTTACAAATATTGATATGGTGTTTACACATTTTTTTTCTATTAAATCATTTATTTATCACTAATATAACCATTACAAGTTTTGAGGTTACATGATGATAAATGGGATATTACAAAAGTAATTATAATAAGCAATGAAAGCATTACTTATAACGACCAATACTGTTAATGAAACATAAATTTTTAGGCTTTTAATTATATGTGTATGTATTGATTTCATAGCAAAAGTAAAACGAATCTATACCAATTTGTTAATTTCCTTTTTAAGTAACGTTTTTTGTCTTAATTTTTTAAAGCCTTCTTTTTATAGGAAGTCCTAAATACATTATAAAGTGGTTAAGAATAACCGTTACAAGTTTTGAGGTTACATGGGATGTCACAAAAGAGATTATAATAAGCAATGAAAGCATTATCGGCCCATACTTTTAATGACACGTAAATTTCTAGGCTTTTAATTATATGTGTATGTATTGATTCCAAAGCAAAAGTAAAACAAATTTATAGTAATTTGTTAATTTTCTTTTTAAGTAATGTTTCTTGTCTTAATTTTTTTAAGACAGTCTTTTATAAAAAGTTCTAAATACACTAGACGGGTACCCGCACAATGCGGCGGCGGGTACCCTATGACTTTATTTTGCGGCGAGCAAATGTTATTCGGTTAAACGTTTTTCTAACAACAACTGTACACATGAATGATAATTTAAATTAAAATAACTTTAAGTAATAATAATGCAAAGTATTTCATATCCAAATAAACATAAGATCCAAACGAAAGATAGGAACACATAAGTAGCATCTTTAAAACATAAGTTAAAATAGACCGGTACTCGCGCGTTGCGGCGACGAGTTCCCGTATAATTAAATCTTTCGGCGAGGGGCTAGGCGAGGTTCAAGGACCAGAAGAACCTTGGATGGAATCTATTGTGTGTGAAGTATGATTAGTTTGTGTTGTAGCTTTTTGATTCTTTCATAAACAATGAGTTCTTTTTATATTAAGATTTTATAACTGACATTTTAATGTATATTAATAACTTTTTTTAAGTTTTATATGTTACAAGTATTGATAAGTTGGTTACTTATTTCCCATTAAATCACTTATTTGATCATTAATACGACGGTTACAACTTTTGAGGTTACAAGTATTGATCAAGTTTTGAAATCCTTCCATAACAAGAAATGTTTTGGTCCCTTAAAAGTTTTAAGACTTCTAAAATTATAATGCCCTAAATGCTTTATAAAGTAGTAGAGAAAAGAAGTACAAATGATTTTACAAAATCTATTAACATTAGGTTTACCTTGAACATCTTTGAAAATCCATGAGAATCAAATCTTTAAATTTTCGTATCTGAAAAACTGTATGATAAGAAAAGAGCATCAAAATAGATCAAAAAACAACAAACACGTACAAAAAAACGTAAAAACCAACAAATCATCATTTTTAAGTTTTCATTCATTTTATCATTTTTTTTCTCCGTATCTTATTTTTAAGATACTAAAAACTAAAAAGACATCATAAGAAAACTTAGATTTTAAACTCTAAATTCAAACAAAATTATCACATATACTAATCAAAATGGAACATGAGGTCGGAGGAGATGACCAAATCCTATGTAAGGCGACAGCGAAAATAAACCTATCAAACTAAAAAAATACGGAGAGCAAAACTAAAAAAGAATGAAATCTATACTTAAAAGTTAAGATACCTTTTTTCCGGCATCGCCTTCTTCATCAGTAACTATCATCACCGGTACAACCAACATCGACATTTTCTATAACCCACCTAGTAGATCGTGTTAACCCATCAAGTATCAGATCAACACTTAGCAGTATGACATTATAGAGAAGCAACATGAACAAAAAAAAGTAAAGCAGAGATAATATTATTACCATTCGAAATCTCCAGCTTGACATCTCCATTTACACTTTCAAACAACTACAAAATCACTAAAAAGATCACACGTTAAAAAGGAAGCAAAAAAAACAACTAAGAACACCAAGAGCATATCGATCTAAACATTAAAACCCCTAAAGAAACTCACATCAAAAGGTGCGAGTTTGTGTTTTTAGGGTGAATGAGAGAATTTTATGCTTATCAGATTAGGTGTGGAGAGTTTTTATATTGAAATGGGCTGTTACAATTCATATAATTTAAATGAGTTGTTATACCTTTTGGGTTGTTACAAATTATAATTAATACTCTTTCCGTCCTATTTTAATTGGCCTCCAACAACAAAAATTCATTTTATGATAGATTCAATGAATCTGAACGTATATTTATTAAAATGACAAGTTTACTTTATTAAATGCAATAAATGTATGAATTATTTTCCTTACAAAAATGAATGAGATGGGTAAAATTGTAAATTTAATACTCCATAAACACCTTAATTAAGAAAGTGGACAAGGTTTTAGGACAAACGAAAATAGTAATGAGGTCAATTAAAATGGGACGGGGAGAGTATGATTTTATGGGCTGCATTAATATTGTGTGTTGTTATAAATCTTTCTATAACAAGAAATATTTTGTTTTTAAAATTTTAAGACTTCTAAAATTAGAATGAGCGAAATGCTTTATAAAGTAGTAGAGATATGTGATGTACTCAAATAGACAATAACTAATACAATATCGTGCGTTGTTCGGGTACGACGTTTCAATAATTAATTTTTTTTAAAGCTATGAGTATATTTAAAAAAACACACATCAAGAGAACTCGAGCACAACATACAAATTTTAAGACTAACACTATAATTAAACAACCACGACGTGGGGGCAGGCCTCCATCATCTCGGGTGGATTCTCCAACGACGCAAGTTGCCAACTCATTCAAGACGTACTCCTTTTTCTTTTTGTGAATGACAAAATGGAGTGGATTTTATTATCATTCCAGCGCAACTCATTCGAGTCATAGATCTTTTGTGATTAATAACATCTTTCGTGCGTATGGAAATATGCTTTCTTTCTTTAACCTCATAAAGTATCAGTATACTAGTTTTCAATTTAAAGCATATTGTACTACTTTTAAATTGCTCATCTTATTGTTTGATTATTGACAGTCCTTTTATGGGCTGCATTAATATTGTGTGTTGTTACAAAGTGGGGTGTTACAAAATGGATTTCACGTTAAGACACTAAATTTTGAGTTATAACTTTTAATTATGTGTATTTATTGAGTTTATATCAAAAGTAACATAAATCTTTCTATAACCAAAAATGTTTTTTGTTCTTAAACTTTATAAGACTTTAATTTTTAAAAGTCTCAAATGCTTTATAAAGTAATAAAGATAAAGATAGCTAGCATGAGAGTCACAAAATTTATTTTCGTCATTTTCTTAAATAAAAGCCACATTTATTTTTTAAATTCGAAGCTTTCGGTGAAGAAGTTGCAGATGTTGACGATGGACGTTGACTTTTGAATATCATTGTGCCAAATTATCAACGATGAGACATAAGTTTAGAAAGTCTCTTTTACATGCTTAAACATACTCCCTCCGTCCTTAAATAAGTGTCTATTGTTGACTTTCGAAGTCATTATTCTTCAACTTTGACCTTAAATTATTTTGTTTGTATTATATAATACTTGATGTAAATCATACCAATGAAAATAGATATAAAACTCAATCCATTCATATATTTTGCATCAAGTATTATATAACACAATCAAAATAATTTGATGTCAAAGTTGAAGAATAATGACTTCGAAAGTCAATAGTGGACACTTATTTAGAGACGGGGAGAGTAGTTCATAAGCGCGGATGGTGGCATGAGCCTCACAATTTTTTCTCTTTTTCATTTCTTAGATAAAAAGACACATTTTTATTAAATTAAAAGCTTATGTTGAAGAATTGCGGATGGTGATGATGAACGTTAATTTTTGGATATTTGTTCATTGCCGGCGCGACGTGGAATGACATCATCTTCAAATTGCTCAAGTTCGTCTTCATCAGGATCAACTATGTAATTTGATTGATTTGCTCGTCTGGGACAACAGTTTATGGAGACAACCTATTTGTTTTGTATTTTAAGACAATCATAATTTACCACCTTTTACGGATATAAAAATGATACACGCCAACCTCTTGAAAAGAGAAGGCTTTACTTGGTTTGAGTTTGTATGGCGATGGGTTGAAACCTCATGAATTAATCGGTTAAAAGGTCGAAAACCATGGTTAAAAAAAAAATTCAATACACTGTCGCTCTTCTACCAGCTCTGTTCTCTTATATTCCCATTCTCTTTGTTTTTCCTATTTTTACAATATTTACGATTGTATATGATAAATTTTTTATGTATAATCTAGTTCTTCTAGCTAACTTAATTTATTTTTTTCACAAACCTTATGTATCACTTCGGATCAAACTCGTATGCTTTCATATGTAGAAATTTATGTTCAGTTGAGTCATTTGTATATAATTTCAAAGAAAATAATGAAGTCTAATGGTGTTAATAATATGATTCTTGATTAAAGTGTTGAGTCGAAATAGTTGAGTAAATATGAAACTGGAGAGAAAATGAAAAATAAGAAAACAAAAGTGGATACAAAAATTACCTAAGAAATTAAATGTCGGACAAACAAAGAGGGAGGCGTTATTATTTTAATTTGACTAATAAAACTCAAAAAATACAATCATTAAACACTTTTTCGTAAAAAGTTCACTCAATGAATTGCTGTGATATGTTAAAATAAATTCAAACGCATTATTTCTCTTCTATTTACTTGTATAAAGGATGAGAATCTTTTCCTGTTCATTTGAACATGAGAGGTAAAGTTATGCATGTAGTGATTGTATATTGTCATTAATAATGACAATGTACAATCCCTAGCATTTATAAATTATGTATGCATAAATTATCATGCCAAGTCATTGTAAAAAAAATTTAAGTGAACATTATATGATTGTACTAATACTCTATAATAAATGCTTATTAAAACCAAGGACTTGTGCTTTACTCGTACTGTGCGAGAAGTTTTCAAACTAAATATTAGAACATAATTCATACGTATAAGATAATTTGTGACATGTTTAAATACTTATTAAATTTTTTATTAAAAATTGCATTTTACCCTAACTAACATGTGTCACCAAATCAAAGTAGAAATCTCGCAGACCAGTTCAACAACGGACACAACAGTAAATATGGAAGTCGAAGACAGATCCACCAATGAATGACTTCCATATTGATTTTGCAAGAAACACCTTATCCTTTGGGAAAATTTTCTTAATAGACTAGTCGCACAAAATGTGTATCTTTCCTAGACAAAAAAAATTTGACTTCTTAAAATAAACCAGTCGTTTAGTCGCTTAAGTTGCCTAACAAACTGTACTTTTTGTTTAAGATTTATTTAAGCCACATTGTTCTTTTCCCCTTCCTTCCAGAAATATTTTTTCCGGACGGTCTTTTGTTGACATTTTACTGAAAAATATCAAAAAAAACAAAAAAAATAGTCCGCCCAAAAAAATATTTTTCTGATAAAAATGTAACCTCAAGAAGCTACTTACCCCCCACAAAATTACAATCAAAGAACACGTGTCAAAGGAATTAATTTACGACGAAAAAAAAAAAAACAAAAACAAAACTGCTTGAGCCAGTGAACGACTTGATTCTATTTATGAAAAATCAGTTCTTTTCCCTTTAGTAATTTTGGTTTATTTTTTAATCTTACATCGTTTTTCTCCAACATAGTTTAGTTTATACCTAGATACGACTATTGTATTTCCACCCTATATTTCCCTATCGCTAGTTCGGACATTGGACCAAGCACGCAACTGAACATCATTGGAAAACAAAAATAGAATATTGACTAATTTTTAAAAAAAATAACAAAAACAATTCAAAAATAAAAAAAAAAATAAAAACCGATCAATTTAAGAGTCTTAGGTTAGTAACACCCGGCAACGCGTTTGGCTTGCGTTGCCCAGGCGTTACTACAGTTCCGTTGCGTCCCAATCAATCGGACGCCCGGCTTTGCCCAACGGCGTTGGGCCCCATTTTTTTTGGCCGGCCAACAGCGCGTTGGGTTAGGTTTTAAATAAAAAAAAAAAATCATTTTAAAAAAATAAAAAAAGTAAAATAGAAAATTAAAAATAAAATAAGAAAAAAAAAAAAAAAAAAAAACAAACAAATAAATAAAATAAAAACAAAACAAAAATAAATACAAAGGACAAAATATAAATTAAAAACAAATAAAAAGAATAATTAATTTTTTTTATTCTTACTATTGTAACTAAAAAAATATTAAATAGTTTATACCTATTTAATATATCAGACCTTTTCATTCCATTTAAGAAATGATTTGATAGGCTTAGAAAAATGATTTTTAATGTTTGGAAGATAAATTGTGAACGAAAATAAGTAATTACAATGGTAGATCCATGGATAAGAGTCTTAGGTGTAGTAACGCCGGCAACGGCGTTGGGCTGCGTTGCCCGGCGTTACTACACCGTTCGCCGGCGTTGCCCAACGGCGTTGGGCCCGGCGTTGGCCGGCCAACGCGCGTTGGGGTGGTTTTTAAAAAAAAATTCATTTTACCCCCCCCCCCCCCCCCCCCCCCCCCAAACGGCTATTTATATTTTACCTATTCCCCCAATTTTGAAAAGTTTCATTTTAGCCCCTAACGGCTAGTTTTCAAAAAAAAATTAATTTTTTTTTTCAGTTTTGACCCCTAAAACGGCTGAATTTAAAAAAAAAATCATTTTACCCCCCACACAACTCACTATATATACAACACATTAACAAATACAAATTCACATACAATTTCACCACTCTTCAAATACAAATATACATCTTTTTAGCAAGCAAAGAAATATGTCCGAATTTCCCAACAACGGTTTTATGAATCTCCTCACCGGGTCGATGACGCCGGAACAGTTTCAACAATACCAACAAGAACAACAACAAGCTTTTTTCCGATGGCAACAATCACAAGTCCTAAACCGTGAATTCCAAGATCTACAACAAAACCCACCATCATTCAACTCAGAAACTTCCCAATCACTCACTCAACCTCAACAATACCAACAAGAACAACAAGAAGCTTTTATTTCATAATGTTTTTTTTTAATTTCGTAATGTGTTTTTTTAATGTAATTTGTATGCTTAATTATGAATGAAATGGTTAGTTTGTTAAATGAATGAAATAATTGTTTATGAGGTTTTATGAAAATAAAGAGGTGAATGATGTTATTTGGTGTTATGATAAAGAGAGTGGTGTTGGTGTTATGCTGATGTGGTGCTGACGTGACGGCAAAAATACGGTGTTACTACACCTACGGCTCCAAGAGGAATTTAAGGGTTATTATGTAAACTGGATATAGCGTGCAATGAATGAGGGGCCAGCTGTTAGCATCTGATCTCATTAATGTCGTAGAGTTGACGGACTTCGTGTGAACCATTGTCCAAGTCAACTAGAATATTAGGCTTATATTTCTTTTATACGTTATAACAACAAATATTCTATTTCTCTACCCCAAAATTACATAATTTATATTACTATTTTCATGTTAGAATAAGAAATTACAGTATGATTTAGATTACATGATTATTTCTCGGTAAATTTGTACTAACAAGATTATAATAGACCTAAATCAAAATTCCATTATGATGTCAAAATGGTATGTGAACCAAAATCCGATACAACTTGCCATTCAGAATAAAACTCGTCACATACAAACAATGAAACATATTCACAAAAGAATTAGAATATCATTTATGTCTCCCATATATGAAACGTGACCGACTCCTAACTCTTTTGATCTTTTTCCATTATTAAGTATATTGATTTATATTATTGGTAACTAGTGCCAAAAGGAGAATCTAACCTTTTGACATTGTAAAAGGTATATAAATATTAGAATGTTGTCAAAATCATGCTTGAAAAGAAAAAGTTAAATCTACTTTATTATTCTTTTATTTGTGCAAATTAATGGCTGTAGAGGGGTTTAGAATTTGAATTTGATTTGATTTAAAATGTGAATTTGATGTTGGATCAAAAGAATATTAGGAGAATAAATTGTATAATTATGTAAAAATATATTTAATACTTATATTGAGTTTAGATTAAAAAGTATTATTTAAAAAAAATAAGAGAGAAAACATGATATTTATGGTTAAAAAGAGTAAGCAAACATAG
>BQNB010163660.1:0-14417 GCA_026074375.1 Tanacetum coccineum | reverse complement strand
TTATGATTTGCATCTTTAGTGGAGACGCCTGCACCATGAATCTCAAGTTGACTCAGGAGCCTTTGAAACCTGTCATAACCTTTGTGCAATCCTTCTGAGTTGGATATATTTAGAATATATTTCTGCATCTTCTTAGATTCATCATTGCCACTAAATCTGGATTTGATAGCTTCCTACATCTCTATAGCATCAGTCATTTTGTGAAATTTTGCTAAATGGTCTTCTAGTATAGACATGAGCAAGGTAGTCCTTGATTTTCTTTCTCTCTCTCTAGCCAAAATCTCTTCAACAGTTTTAGAAGGCAAAACCCTTATTTGTCTATTTGTATCTGTTGAGACTTGTACTAGACCATTTGCCTTTTGTATGACTTCCCATATAGGATAGTCTATATGCCCTAAGTAATGTTCCATTTTCATGGCCCATATGTCATACTCACCTTTCTTCAAAATAGGGAGTTTAATGGTTGATAGAATGTGAGGGGCTTGTTGTGTTGGTAGAACTGGTAGTGGTGGTGGTAGATTATCATTATGAAATTCATCTTCTCCTGCCATTGAATAGATCTGAAAGGTAAAGGTTTATAACAGATCTGTTTTGGTTCTTTTTACTTAGAGTTTCTCAACAAGCTTTGATACCACTTGTTGATCCCAGTCTGAATAGATCTTTCTAGCCTGTTAAGGGTGGTAGCCAATCTGGATAGATCCAAACTAACTACAAGAGAAACAATGACTATGAACAATATAAGTTATGCGGAAAATAACTTATACTGCTAAGAAGAACAATGAATAAAACAGAACTTTGATTACTACTAATCTGCTAGGTTATAGAATACTAACTATGAATATTTGTGAAACTTATGTATCTAACTAGTGCCGTAGGATTCCTTTTATACATCAAGAAAACCCTAATGGCTTACAAAACGCGTTAAGTGATCATGCATATATATTCCTAATATATCTTATGCATATCACTTAAGCAGTACTATCTATGTATGCTAGCAGTACTAACTTACTACTAACAGTACTAACTCTACTAACAGTACTAACAGATGTACTAACGGTACTAACTAACTAACACTAACAATACTAACTCATGAAAACATAATTCCTAACAGTTATTACCAGAATCACTCGTGAAATAACTGCATTTTTGAATGCTTTGAGTAAAAAAAAGAAGATCAAAGACTGTTTCAGTTCTTGAATGGATTGGAAGAATGTTATAGTCATCAAAGAAGTCAAATCTTGATGATGAATCCTTTGCCTAATGTTGAAAGTGCTTGTTCTTTGATTCAACAAGAGGAGTCACAAAGGATGTTGTTTGGATCTTCTTCTAATGTTGAGACAGCTGCTTTGTATAGTAGAGGAAATGTAAAAGATAAGTGTGGAATTTGTAGTTTTAAGTGGCATCCACCAGAGAAATGTTAGGAGAAAGTTGGGTATCCCCCATGGCATTCAAAGTTTAAGGGAACACAAGGCAAACAGTATAAGAATGGTCCAGTGCAGAATAGAAATAAGTTTGTTAATAAGACTGCATCACATGCAGAAAGTGGAAACATCAGTTTTACACCTCAGCAATTAGAACTCTTGAGAAGTGTGCAATAGTTTGGCTCAAATAATGGTTCCGAGGAAGAGATTAATCATCACTATGCTGCAGGTATTGCTTGTCTTAATAGTCAAATTGATCTATTAGAATTATTGGAGGACTGGATATATGATACTGGTGCATCAGACCATATGACACCAGTACATGATTATGTTTTTGACCCATACTTGCTTAAAATCAAACCACAAATTAGGTTACCAAATGGAGATACTTCTCTTATTTCTCATGTTGGTAAGGTACAGTTGAAAAATAGACTTTTTACTCAAAGATGTACTAGTAGTGCCATCATTTAAGTTTAGTCTATTGTCTGTGCAAAAATTAAGAGAAGATAGTCAATGTGTTGTGTCCTTTTACCCAAAGTTCTGTGTTGTTTAGGACTTGACAACAAGGAAGGTTAATGGACTGGGTAAGCTCAAGGATGGATTGTATCATCTAGTGAATGTGTCTGCAGATCAAGTTGATAGTGTGTTTACTAGTTTAGTTTAGACTACTTTGCAAAAATTTGCTTGTACATCTGTTAATAAGAAAGTGCCTGATTCATATGCATTATGGCATCATAGGCTGGGTCATGTATCTGATTCTAAACTGAAACATATGAATGATTTGCCTATTTCTTTATCTAAATCATGTGTGGATAATTGCTTGACCTGTTATATAGAAAATTTTTCTAAGCTACCATATGCATTGAGTGGTTCTTATAGTGTTAATATTTTTGATTTGATTCATATTGACATATGAGGTCCTTATAAGTACCAACAGATGGCCAATTCAGGTATTTTTTTTCTCATATTAGTTGATGATTGTAGTAGAGGAACTTGGGTGTATTTGCTTAAGCATAAGAATGAGTCATTTGATGCTCTTAAGTCTTTCCTCAAGTTTGTTTCTACACAGTTTGAGAAACAAGTTAAGGTAGTAAGATCTGATAATGCCTTGGAGTTTGTCAAAGGTCAGTGTGGATCTTACTTGTCAAGGCAGGGTATAGTTCATCAAACATCTTGTGTTGATAGACCATAACAGAATGAAAGAGTTGAAAGGAAACACAGACATATTTTAGATACTGCAAGAGCTCTGAGATTTCATTCAAAATTGCCACTTAAATTTTAAGGAGACTGTGTTACCACTGCTACATATCTTATTAATAGACTTCCTTCTTCTGTTATTAGTAATATCACTCCTTATGAAGTTTTACTCAACAAAAAGCTAACATATGAGCATTTAAGAGTGTTTGGATGTTTGGCTCTAGTTAGTTATCCCTCAAGAACAGCTGATAAATTTGATCTTAGAGGAGTTCTTTGTGTTTTTTTAACATATCCTTCAAACCAGAAAGGATATAAGTTCTATAATTTGATGACCCACTCATCATATATTTCAAGAGATGTTGTTTTTCATGAAGATGTCTTCCCATTTGCAGCTGATAGTATTAACAGTTTTTTGACACATGTTCCTACTATTTTTCCTTGTCATTATAAGTCCACTACTGTTTGTGATGAGTTTTCTGTTCACAACATCCCAGTAACTGCAAATAATATTGCTATCCAAACACCCCCTATTGCTGAACCTGAACCAACTCAAACTTGCTAATCCAACACTGAAGTTCCTAATACTCAGTCTTCAACTGCAATTCCATCCAGAAAGTCTACAAGAACTACTACTTTACCACCTAAACTTAAAGATTTTGTTCTGAGTCATACATCAAGAGCAAATCAAGTGTCCCAAACACCCCTTCTACCAGACTTTCAGGACTTTATTAGTGCTCTTTTATTACAAAAAGATCCTTTAAATTTCGAAGAAGCTATTGCAAATTTAAGATGGTGTAAGGCAATGGATGTTGAGCTTAAAGCATTAGAAAACAATGGTACTTAGGATTTAACTCATTTACCACCATGGAAGAAGGCAATTGGTTCTCACTGGATTTATAAAACAAAACTCAAAGCTGATGGTACTGAGGATAAGAAAAAGGCTAGGCTTGTAGTTCAAGGCAATAGACATAAATATAGGGTGGATTATAAAGAGACTTTTGCTCCTGTGGCAAAAATGGTGACTCTAAGATATCTGCTTGTAGTTGCAGCTGTCAAAGGCCGGTCCACTTGCCAAATGGATGTTTCAAATGCTTTTCTTCATGGTGATTTGTTTAAAGAAGTATATATGAGACTTCTCTAAGGTTATGCATGACCAGGAAAGAGTGTTACTGCTGATAAAGTTCTTGATTCAAGCCTTGTATGCAAATTAAAGAAGTCTCTTTATGGCTTGAAACAAGCACCTAAACAGTGGTTTTCAAAATTATCAAATGCGTTGATTATTTTTAAATTTACTTAGTCCAAAACAGATTACTCTTTGTTTGTGAAAAAGCAAGAACAAAGTTTTACTGTTGTATTAGTGTATGTTGATGATTTGTTGATCAATGGTAATGATGAAGTTCACATTTGTAGTCTTAAGTCTCAACTGAGTTCTGTGTTTCACATGAAGGACTTGGGAGAGATTAGTTATTTCTTGGGATTGGAGATTTGCAAATCTTCTCAAGGAATTTTAATATCTCAACACAAATATACAAAGTAATTACTTAAAGAAGGGGGGTTTGAATAATAAACCATATAAGCTACCTATGGATCCTAATCTCAAATTGCAAGTTGATGTAGGAACACCTTTGACAAATCCAGAAGTATATAAAAGGAGCATTGGTCAACTGATTTATCTCACAATCACAAGGCCTGATATTTGTTATATAGTTTAATTGCTCAGTCAATTTATGCAATCTCCTACTTCAGTTCATATGCAGGTTGTTAAGCACTTGTTGAGATATCTGTTAAACTCTTCTGGACAAGGTATTCTATTGGCTAATGACTCTGCAGTGGAGCTAAAGGCTTATTGTGATTCAGACTGGGCAAGCTGTCTTATGACTAGAAGATCTACTACAGGGTATTGTATTCTTCTAGGTGATTCTCCTGTGTCTTGGAAGTGTAAAAAGCAGGCAGTTGTGTCAAGATCATCAGCTAAAGCAGAGTATAGAGCCATGGCTTTAACATGTTGTGAAGTCAATTCGCTTGTTAGTTTGTTCAAAGATCTTAGAATTAGTAATTTGGAGCCTGTTGATCTTCATTGTGATAACCAAGCAACTTTATACATTGTTGCAAATCCATTATTCTATGCCAGAACTAAGCACATTGAAGTTGACTGTCACTTTGTAAGAGACCAAATGAAGTCAGGCAAAATCAATCCCTCATGTTAATACTAAGGAACAATTGGGTGATGTCTTCACCAAAGTTATCTCTGTTAATCAGCACCACAAGCTTCTTTCTAAGTTAGGAGTTTGCAAGGCATCCAACTCTCAACTTGAGGGGGAGTATGGAAGTATAGGGACTAAAGCGATTACTTTTCCCGCTCATTCATTCAATACACAATTAATCATTTTCACACATTTCCTCTCATTCTTTAGAACTTCACAAGAAACAATGAGGAAACCGTGTATGGATATGCGTTGTATGTATGTTTGTTTATTTAAGAAAATTTGACCGACTTTACTTTATTTATTTTTGGTAACACGATATTTTATATACACAAATATTTTAATAAAAAAACTGAATAAATAAGAAGAAAAATGATATATTTTTTTACAAGTTGTTCCTACTAATATTCCTCACAAGATTTTGATAAGTGTCAGAAATGACGGTTTAAATGCAAAGATTTAATGAGTGGGGAAAAAATATAAAATATTATTGTGTGTAGGAGGATATATAAGACTATGAGTTGAGATTAATGTAGACTCAAAATTATTTAAATACATAAATCGAACGATCCGCATAGGAATATAGTGTAAGATTATATAACAAAACTCTAAAAATAAACTCCAAAACTGTGTTACCATATATAAATTAGAGTTAATTACCTAAAAATTCATCTAACTTGTATTTTTTTTATCGTGTAGTATCTTCGTTTTTCCTAAGATTAATTTCATATAGCGCCCTACTTTCATGATTAATTTCATATATATCTAAAGTGAAAGTATTTAATGCATAATGTACAATGTTTTCATGTTTGGGCATATATAAAATTTTCAACTAAAATGAGGGGAGATATGAAATTGACTATTTTTCCAACTAAAATGAGAGGAGATATGAAATTGACCTCTTTTTCTATTATATACCGAAACTTTTAAATTTCGTCTTTTGTGATTTGCTCATATAAAATGACCATTTTACCCTAGTATTTTGTAACCACTCTATCTACCGTGAATGCCAAAATAGTCTTTTTTTTAAAAATAAATAAAGGCTTATAACATTACACGGTATCGCAATTGACGAAGTCATTCTTATGTCATTGAATGACGTTCATAATTCCCTTTTAAGTCATTCTCGATGCCAAGAGATGATGTCATCCGAATGACGTCGTTTTTAGCAGTATTGTAAAAAAATGTTTACATTAATCGTCGTCTAGGGCATTACAGAGCCACCAACCATGCCGATTTATGTAAATGGGTCGAACAAATAGGTCAACCATGATCAAAGGCGGTCAATTGTCTTTTTTAGCAAAAATCTTGTCGAAAATAGCTAACATTTGCGGGAAATACTCAAATTTTGCCAGAAATGTCAATCCGATTAATCACCGCTTAATCACGCCTAGACAGATTTTTTTTGTGTAAAGGGTTTCCCCGGTAAATGTATTACTCCAAAAAAGCGATTCAGTACAAAAGATGTGGGTGGGTCTCACATCTCAGCCCGTTACATAGGCAAAAAGCGAACAAAACAAGCACAACTACTCCATAGGATGATACTACTAAGACTAGATTACAATTGACTCAATAAACATCAAAAAATCTATTTCTTCTTCCTGCCAAGGACCGTGATATCAAGATCATCACAAATAGACTGAAGGTGCTCGGATAAATCATGATTCTCATACATATCGTCATCATACATGGTCGACTGCCCGACTACCGATTTACGATTTTTACATCCTTGCTTTTTAGTATATGTTTGGTCGCGCATGTATGTGTTTTGGATGTATTTTAAACGGTAATTTTCAATATTACGCGTGCACGGAAAATGTGTTTTAATGTTATTCTCAGTGTTGTGTTGACGTAGAGTGGAAGACATTAGTGTGTTTGTATCAAAAGCCTTAATCAACGTAAATTATTACGTTTGACAAGGTATGTGGCCTATAGAATGCAACCTTGATTTCGCGCTAAAGGTTTACTTTTCCGTGTTACTAAGTCTCACTAACATGATTGTTGTTGACTCTACACATGATGATAAATGGATATGGACATTAAACAACTTTGGTGTGGTTATTCAAAAGAAAATATTCGTAAATAACGACGTTATATCCCCTTCCATATGGAATTCTTGGGTTCCTCGCAAGGTGAATGTATGTATTTGACGTTTAGATTTTGATCGACTTCCAACTAGAGCTGATTTGGTTTGTCATGGCGTTTTGACATCCTCTCCATCATGTCTATTTTGTGGTATAGATGATGAGTCTTTAGAGCATTGTTTCTTCTTTTGTCCTATAATTAAGATCATATGATTAAGATTTGGAGTTGGTGGACATGTATGTTGTTGTTTAAATCGTCGTTGTAACACATTCTTGAGGGTAATATGGTTTTCTCGACAAATAATTGGGTGGCCAAAAATATTTCACGTTGTGTGCATGACTTTTAGGTGGATCATATGAACCTGAGAAACAAGATCCTTCATGCAGCTTCAGAGGCATAGGCGATTTCAATTCGTCAAAAAGGTTTTTTATTTTTTCGGTTTAATAGATGTCTATCCTATGGGCGTTTCATCGGGCTTCCAAGAACCGATTCTCGTGGTATAAATGGATTCAACACTTGCTTGTTGTAGTATTTTTTTTGTTTGGATTTTTTTGTTCTTTGTTTTAGTACTCTATCTTAGAGCACGTACTCTTTATGTTGTATTTGCTTCTCGTTTCTTGCCTTAATAGCTTACATATAATCGCCTTTAAAAAAAACTTAAGTTATGAATCATCTAGTATTAATTATAATTGGGCTACCATCAAATGTGAGTTAGATACTTAAGGTGCCTTTAGCTAAAAGAACACACTAAATGTTTACAAAATGTATTGTACAAAAATAATGTAATCGTAAATTGGGGTACTTCAATTGCTGAAAAGGTCTGTAATACCGTTAATGATTCGGAAAAGACCGTGGAAAAGAGTGCGAGTGATGTTGAGGATGTTTACGATGAGACTGCTGAATACATGGATAGTGGATGTGCAAATGATGCAAGTTTGTTAGAAGACGAAGCTATGACACCTATAATAGTTATGATCTTTAAGGCCTTCAGAAGTTAAAATGGCTCTTGCTAAAGCGTTTGATATCAATCTTCGTGGTCAAATTAGATAGGAGTCTTTAGTAGTTGTTCATAAGTTTGGTTCGTCATTCTTATAATGTTATGGTTTGAAGCACAAATGGTCCGTTTATTTTTTTTCCTATACAACGGGTTGAGATGTGAGATTCACCCAAATCCTTATTACTTAACTGTTTTTGTGTAATAAAATTGCCAGGGTCTAAACCCTTTACCAAAAAGATTGTGTTATCAAAAGAAAAAAGAATTCATCAAATTCTTCACAAAAATAAAATTTCTTTCTCATTTTAACCAAAGAAACTCGAAAAGCTAATGTCATTTAAATGCGTATGTTATGTTTTGTCAAAAATTAAACCTCTCGTTTTTTTTCTTACTAAAAAAACCACTGAAGAAAAAAAACAAGAGTTAACTATATTTTTGGTCCTTGTGGTTTATCAGGTATAACGGTTTTGGTCCAATAATTTAAAATGTAAGAGATCATGCCCGTTTTTGGTCGACCCGTAATACTTTTGGTCCATTTTTGGTACCACCGTTAGTCAAACTTAGATTGACCGTTAAAATAAATGGTATTTTGGTCATTTCCCTCAACCACTCCCCTTTGCGATATATATTCACACATCAGCATACTTGGTTCCAGTTTCCCACCACAACACACCATTATCTTCATTATTCTTTTTCTTCACAAAAAACAAAACTGAAACATAAATCAAATTCACAAATTAACTAAACACATATACCACTTTTAACTCTCTTTCTTTTCTCTTATAATAAAAGTATGCATCCCATCAAACCAACCAAAGCAGTGGGCGGCGACCATCACTTCTAGCAGCCACTAGCTCAACCATCATCTCTCGATCTTCAGTTACACTCAGCACCAACATGCCTATCACCATGTTCGTCTACAGCCGCCACCACCAGACCCATCACCAGGGACGGAACCAGGCCCTAATATAGTCGGGTGCACAAAATATTTTGAACTCTAATATAATAGAGTTACTAGAAACACATTTTGATGGACCGGGTGCATTTGAGATACTTTTAGAAAAAATCGATGTTTTTTTCGAACATTGACACTGCATCGAAAAAATCCATGGGGTTCCCGGGCACCCGTCCCTGCCCATCACTATCTCTACCCGTAGCCAAAGCACCACCGCCATAGCCAGTCACAACCGCTGCAACCAATCAACCACCACGCACAATCTACATCTTCAATATATTTCTTTTAATTTTCAAATCTGAAAGTAGCTAAAGTTTTAGCGATGAAAAGGTATATGTTGTTGGACTAAAGTTTTTTGTACCAGATCTTATACATCACGTACCAAAGGGGTGTGATTTGATTTTGTTTTATTCAAAAGAAAATGAAGTTTTGAGATTCGTAGGTTTTGAGAAAACAAAAATGAAGTTTGTAGTTGGGTGAATTATTGATTTGTTAGAATTATCTTTGATTTACTTGATGAGATATGGAGTTATACTAGTAGTTTGGTAGATGAAAGATTGTTATTGTGTTTGTGAAATAGACAAAAACAAGATATATAGAAAGGGTGGGAACTCAGATTGGAATAAGAAAATTAGATTGTTTTGTGATTTATTAGGAATATGGTTTTTGATGATGGATGAGAGGATGATGATGGCAGAAATGATCAAGATGTTGGTTTAATTTTTTTTGATGAATGTATTAGATCTTGTTTTAGTGGAAATTTTTGTATTTGAAGTTTTTATATTTGTTGTAATAATAATAATAATAATAATAATAACAATAATAATAATAATAATAATAATGATAATAATAATAATGATGTAAGAAAGGGCATTTTAGTCATTGCACATCATTACCCGAGGGTATTTTATTCATTTCAGATTTTTTTAACGAGTTAAACTAGTGGTCAACGACAAATGAACCAAAAGTGTTACGGGTCGACCAAAAACGGACAAGATCCGTTACATTTTAAACTATTGGACCAAAACTCTTAAACCCCGTAAACCATAAGGAAAAAAAATGTAGTTAACTCAAAAAAAAAATTCTCCAACTAAACCGCCCTTATATTTTGGTGTTGGTTTTGGCCTAGCAAGTTCATGATATTGAGTTACTCTTATTGTTGAATTCGCATGAATGTGTTGTTTAGGTGAAGTATTTCATAATATTGCACATTGTTTGTCCAAGTATGTATAGATTTCGAACTTACTAAACTCAAACTGAATTTAGTAATGTACAAGTCAATTTAAATAAACTCGTATGGCGTAAAAAACATTAAGCTTAGCTTGATAGCTTTACTCCTATCGTTAAATTTGAAAGGCGTAGAGTTGTCACCGATTTCAATTGGGTACACCATTAGTTAGGACTTAATTAGAATCTAGTGCAGGTATGATAACAGCCACCTTATCCACTGCGGGAAAGCTAGTTGCTAGTCATGAAGCCGAGCTAGAAGGATTCATGAATTTATATATCAAGTGTTCATCTGTGGAATTACAAGTGTAGCTAATGTTATTAACAAGCGAAACATGTGAATATCTTTAATAGTTACGTGATCAATCTAAACGGTACATTACATAATTACTAGCATCTGATTAATTACTAGCATTGCTTCAACTGTCAATTGGCTTAGTTGCTTACTGTTTGAACAAATTAACGAGACTAAATTATGGTCTTTATTTGATTCTGCAGAAGATTTGAAAAATATAAATGTGTTACTTTCTTAGTTTAGTGCACAACAAAGAAAGCAAAGTATAGATAATAATTACCCTATAATACAATTCACAAATGTCTGACCAACCTTTGACCAACAGTGCGCTACAGTGTTATATTGTTGGGCCAAAAAGTTAGCCCAAACTAAAAAAATAAAAAATTCCAATGTGCTACAGTACATGCTACACAGTACTAGCTCAAAATCTGGCTCAAAAAATTTCTCTCAATCTGGCCCAACGTAAAAAAAAAAATTACAAAACGGACCCTTAACTTTTACCTATTTACGACTTTTTATATAATAAACTTTATTTATTAAATATATAACACATATCTACCGATTCATTCAGATCAAAAAATACCCGCGGAAAAATACACGCGGAAAGGTCTTCGAATTGTGAACAAAACGAGCCCAATATTGCAATGTTTCTGACATACGTAAATTTGGCCAAAAAAAAAAAAAAAATCACCGATCCAAATTGAAAAAAAAACTTTACAAAACGAGCTTTTATCTATTTACGACTTTCTATATAATAAACTTTATTTATGAAAAAAACGTATTGCCCCCGCCGCAACGCGCGGGTTAAATTCCAACTCGTTTGATAACAAAGCGTGCATGTAACCAACTCAAATACAAAAGAGAGCTGAGTAAACCTTAGAATTCTTTTTTTGGAAGCATAAACAAATTATCAAATAGGTCTTAATTGTAATCAAAGAAACTTATAAATACAGGCACCGTCCTTATATCCGTTTCTTCAGTTTCTGACATCTTGACCTGAATCACGGGGCTGACATCTAAGCACCCCTTTGGTTTCTTTACAATATAATCTTTACCCTTAAAACGGAATAAAGATCTGATGTCCTCAAGAGATGTACCTTTAGGCATACAAATTATGTCTACAAATATTTTCTCAGCTGTTACCACTTGATCTTGAGCCATTCTAGTGACAGTGATCATTGCACATGTTGTGTGTGGTTTCACGATAAATGTATTTGGTGTTATGTAGTGGTCAGGATGTGATGTGTTGACCATATGCGATATGGAAATCACTGTCATTATTGAACGTTTCGATCCACGTGTATTCTTCCTTGGGATTGAACTTGAGTTTTTGTTCAAAGGATTGAATCAATCAATAATATTTATCCTTTGTTGATGCCTTGAAGCAAAATCCCTTCTTGACAATTGCTGCATAAGTATTTCATAAGATCTAATAAGTTAACGTTTATTAAACAATTAAGAACATGAACCATATGTACCACTATAGACCATAAGAACTAATCACGTTTTATTACTGGTACTACATCCTTCGAATTATGCACTAATATCTAAGCTTATATCAGAAATCATGATATATGCTCTTAAACTTCTAACATCATTGAAAAAAACCGACAAGAACTGCATATATATAAGAATTTTTTCATATTACAAAACATTATTGTTATAATCAACAAACGATAATCAAAGATGAAGAACAAGAGCAAAACAAGAATCGACTAATTTCCGGAAGCTTTTTTGTGTATTACAAAGCAAAATTCAAAAGTACATGAAACAAATTCGAAGGTACAAACAAAATTCAAAGGGTTACAGATCGAAGTTCAAAAGGTACAAATGATCCTTCCCCCTCACCTCCTTTTATAGAGATGGGGGAGGAAGCCAAATCCAATTTGGACACTATGACGGCTATGAATACAAAAGAGAAAACCAAGTTTTCTTTGACTTCTCAGACTTCTAATTCAAATTGGATTATAATACATAGGAATTCTAACTCAAATTGGATTCTAATACTTTAATACCAAACGACCCTTAGGAGTTATAATCACATTCATAACAATCTCCACCGTGATTGAAACTCCTAAGGAATACCATATTTTTCAAATCAAATTCAAACTTTCAAACGCCAGAGATACTAGCCAAATTCAAACAAACGATCGAATCCGAAAACGATCCAAAACAAAACGCCGATGTCTTCAAAACGAACAATCAAACGTTGACCGACAAATTCAAACACGGTCAACCAAACAAACAACTCGGCCAAACGATCTTCTCCAAAGACAATCAAATTCGAGCAACTAACTTCAAAAGCCCGACGAACGAAGATCCAAAAATTTTAAACTAACAAATTCCAAACAATCGAACAAATTCCAAACGACCTGATTATTATCAAGTCTTCAAACACCAAAATCGATCTTCAAATTTCAAATACCAAATTCAAATTCCAATGACCCACTTATTTAATAAGTATTACGGTCCAACTTCAAACTTATTATCCGTATCAAACAAATTCAAGTCAACTAATAACTTGACGAACGGGCTCTAATAATTCAAATGCCCCAAATATGATACGAATAATAATTCTAACGACCCACTTATACAATAAGAATTACGGTCCAAAATCAAATACCAAACAAACGAATTACGGTCCAATAAGAATTTTGTTTGTAACTTCGAATTTGTTTCATGTACCTTTGAATTTTGTTTTGTAATACACAAAAATGCTTCCGCAAATTAGTCGATTCTTGTTTTGCTCTTGTTCTTCATCTTTGATTATCGTTTGTTGATTATAACAATTATATAAACATGTTTTGCATTATGTGCTAGTGCTACACGAATCATCTAGTGTACGTACCTGATACGCGAGCTCGGATTGAACTTTTCATCATCGAAACGCAGAGAACGAGAAAAAGGTTATAATCTAACTCGATAACTAGGAAGCAATAAGAAGACAATATATTTATAGCTTTGTGTAGAAGCGTGTGGTGTGTGTATAACACCGTCAATCGTGTATTAATTAAAGGGAAAATTTCATCAAATACTAATCAAGTTTCATCATTGTTTCACTAAATAAAAACCACTCAAGTTTCAAAACTATTATACTAAAGACACTCAAACTTTGTTTTTGTTACAAAAACCACTCATGTTTTATTATTATATCTTTAAAGTCACTCAAACTTTATTTTCACTACATAAATCATTCAACTTTGATGAATATTATCAAGAAATTAATAAATGAATATCTTTAAGAGGTGTCGTTATGTGTTTAGACATGCATCAATCACTTGTACTTTGATTAATAACCACACCCCGTGAATTTAATTTCTCCCAACTAAGTTTATATACTACAAAATAATAATCAAATTAAAAAGTTGGTTCGTCAATAATATATATATAATATATAAGCAAACACTCAACCAATTACCTTTAGCCAAGGATTGGTTAAGAGTTCACAAAAATAAAATATATATATATGTGTCCGGAAGTTTGATTTCCCGGGTCGTTATGTCCCAACGAGGCTTGAATGGAAAATCGAATGACGAATTGATAAACGATGTTTGAATATGACAAGGATATGATTGGTTTTCTATTTTCACTAGTTAAATATGCAAAAACGATTAAATAAAACCTAAAAACGAAAGCTAAATAACTTAAATCCTAAAACGGGCACGAAAAACGAGAGTCAAAAATCTAAATTTTGCAATTTTAACCCTAGAACAAATTTAAAAGCTAAAATAGATTCTAAATGACATATAACGAAGTTTAAAAAAACTAGACTAAAAACGGAGGTCGTTTGACCAAAAAACGAGTCAAAACAAAAACCGGGACAAAACCCGTTCTTTAAAAAATGAATGTTTGAAATATTAACCCTACAGAAGTTTTAACATTTTTCCTACAAAATATATGAAAAAAAATAATTTAAAAAAGTTTATATTTTTCTGATAATTATTTTATTTTTTATGATTTTTTTAAACTTTTAATGAAAATAAATTATAAAAAATACTAAATGATTATGAAAAATTCTGAAAAATTTACACAAAATAGC
>BQNB010163659.1:0-12424 GCA_026074375.1 Tanacetum coccineum | reverse complement strand
GCTTGATGATGCCGAATATAAGTTGGCCGAGCATGAAATAATGTTCAAGACATTAAGACACGTGCTTAAAGAGACTGAATCTAAGTTAGTTGAGCGTTAAAAAGAGCTTAAGGCATCCGGATACTAGCTTAAAAAGTCTGTATCCATGTCTATGCAAATTCAATATATATATATAGCCTCACCACGTGCGTCAAACATAATTAAAAACCAAAATTAAAAACCGTAAATTGAACAAAAACAAAAAATAAGCTATTAATTTTTAATATATGAAAATACATTATTAAAATTTTTAGAAAAAACCCCGTGCGTGCACGGGGATTATAACTAGTACATACATACAAGCATAGGCCACCAAAGAAGCACATAAAAAGACAAAAGTAAACATGTAATAGGACGAGCAAAAACATAAACATAAGAGCAACAATCAAGAACGAAAGCGAACAAGCTTACAAGCAAAAAAACTTCATAAAACTAGAGGAATAAGAACATACACATATAGGAGTATGAGCCACAAGAGAAACAAAAAAAAGTGCAGAAGGGGACCAAAACACAAAAGCAAGCAAGCCAAAATGCTAACAACAAGGGCATAGAAAGAACATCGCAATATAGCAAAGGGGCCTAAATACAATTCTAACACCAAGACCAAAGAAAAAGCTATGGTATTCTATACATACGGGTATTGCAAAAGGGAAAAATAGGGCTCTTAAACGTCTAAAGGGAAATTAGACCTAAGAGAAAGCTATGGGGATCTATACCTAAGCAAAGCAAAAAGGGAAAAAAGGGCTACTAAACGCCTAAGGAAAAACTAGTTATGAAACACAAAACCTATAAACGTTGAGGCAAAGCTACTAAGAAGCCCTTAAATGCATAAACACAAGACCTACTCCAAGACTTATTACTTCTACCCACCAATCCTAATTTTATCTTTTCACGCGTTCTTATGAGAAGTCATGTCCTCGGAAAAAAAAACCCTTCCATGTCCTGCTTAAGTCTATCCTCTCATCTAAGTTTTGGTCTACCCCTTTCCTTGAGTCGTCAACTAACAGAGCTTCGACTCTCCTAATCGACGATGTTTGTGGTCTCCTTTTGACATGACCAAACCATCTCAACCTTCCTTATTTCCCTCATATTGTAGATTAACATTATGATCTGCTCTGAAAACTCCGTTCGGTATTATGTCTAACATTGTTTTACCTCAAGTGTGCCGTAACATTCTCAATTTCTATACTTCCACCTTATTCACTTGAGCTTTCTTTATCGGCCAACCACTCTGACCCATACATCATATTTGGTCTAATCGTGAAAAACACATACTATTATATTTTTGCTAAACACTATGTTCTTTATTTTTGCTAATTGCTACGCACTCTGTTTTCGAGTTTTAAAGAAAAAAATATGAAAACATAGGAAAGTGAAAAAAGGACAAGGAAATAAAGTCTTGGTTTATATGTTATTGAGATAGATGAAAGGAAAAAGAAAGTAATAAATCATGTATTTATGTTGAGTAAAAGAAAATTAATTTGTTCAAATTAGATATATGACTTTTAATTGTTAGTGTCAAATCTTAAAAAAAACGTACTCCATATTTAATTTCTATACAACATACTTTGGAGTTTTTAGAAAATATTATAGAAAAGATTTCCTCTCATTCCATTCCTCACTTCCTTTTCTTCTCTTCAAAGGAACTCATATAAAAAATTCATTTTTTTTCCTATCAAATTTTAACTAAAATATTTGCGAAGACAAGACCGACCAAGACCAAATCGAATCACGAAACCGATTTGGCCCAAAACATGAGACCAATGGCCGAACCAAAATGTTCGGCCATGTCGGGGTCGGTATGTTCTGGTTCGATTTTCGACTCGCTCCGATCTAACATAGCATAATTGCCGATTTTGCTTAAAACCAAACAGGACCGAACACCGAATACGAAAGAAAGACAGACCGAGGACCGAACCGAAATATGGTTGGTCTGGTTTTTCAGTCAAGTTCGATTCTTGGTCTATTATGTGTGGCACTAGGGGTGAGCAAAACGGACCGCGGACCGGACCGAACCGAGAAACCGGCCCGAATGGGATTGACCAGACCGAAGCGAACCTATTTCGGTCCGGTCCTCGGTCCGTCATTTTCTTTATTTTCGGTCTTCGGTTCGGTCAATCCGATCCGGTCCGATTCGATCTTACGAAAAAACCGGCAATTATGTCTTATTGAAACAGGACGGGACGATTTCGGTCCGGTCTTCAGTCCGGAGTTTTGGCCAAAATCAATTTTGATCCGGTCCGATTTATGTCTGTCCAGTTCGGTTTTCGAACCATGAACACCTCTATGCGGCGCTATATATTTGAGTAACAAATTATTGAAAGAGAAAATGAAATGAATATCTTAAGGTAAAAATTACACAATTTACCCTTACAAAAACTAAATTTACAAAAACACCCTTACATCTTCAACCCTCAATCCAACACAACTCATCAAAACACAGACAGTCTTGAGTTCAGATAACTTCAATGGAGGCCTTAAAAGTATGGTCATCAAGGCCACTCCGTCATCTCTTCCACTTATCTCCACTCACTTACAAAACCCATCTCCCAGTAACCTTCACGCGCTGCTGTTCATACTCACGCGCCGCCACTGTGCCGCCAAAACAAGGTGGTGGCAGAGGAAGGAGGTCACCCAAAGATGAGAATAATGCAACTTCTTCCACTTCTGATAGAGATGCTATTCGTCTTTAAAAGGTTTAGTTTTTTATATAATAATCTTTATAAAAATTGCATCTTTTTTTATGTTTTTATGTTTATGTTTGATAAAGATTGAATTTTTGTTGTTATTTTATGTTTTTTTGTGATATTTGGTTTTGAAAGTGATTATGTGATAATTATAATTAGTTGTAGCAAAATGTGGGGTGTTTGTTTCGGCTTATATAACCGGCTTATGGCTTATTTGGCTTTGGACTTATGTTTCATAAGCTCACTTTTTGTGGATTATTTTGAAACTTTTCGGCTTATATAAGTTTAATTCAAATCATAAAGAACTACTAAGCCGAAAGTGTTCTGAAATAAGCCACAAAAAGTGAGCTTACGAAACATAAACCCAAAACCAAATAAGGCCATAAAGCCTCTATAATAAGCCTAAACAAACACCCCCTTAAGAAAATAGTGTTTATTTTCCTTGTTTAACTATAGATAAAAAAAACCATATAGGTTGGCCTAATGGCAAAAAGCTTATTTTTTATTTTTTTAGACCTAATATCACATAAATGGGGCGAGGGTCCCGGTTCATTTATTATCACAATATCATTAAAAACATTGTCATTTAGTTAAAGAGTTGAAATATGCGACTTGAAGTTGTCGACGTATATAAAGCTATTGTCACAAAAAAACGTATTAAATTAGAAAACATGATTCACCATAAATTTTTATTTCAGTGGACATAATTGACCCATAACTTCTAATTTTTGTTTTAGACTTGGATTTCATTTTCTATTATATACGAGTATACTAATAATACCTAGCTTCCAAGCAAAAAAATCCTGTGTAATAATCTCAAGTTCAATTAGTGCGAGGTGCAAAAAAACCTTAAAATGGCCACGGCTATAGAAGGTTTGACCTGGTTTGAGTCTGTAGAGCGACGGGTACAAACATGCAGATTAGTTGGTCAAAATATTGAAAACGAAGGCTACCCAACAAAAAAATATATAGGTTGTAGATCGAAATCAATTCGATGATAACCTAATCCAGATATATTCCATGCATGCACCTACGAATCAACAAACATATAGCTCTTTCATGTAAATTACTGGGATACCTATCAACCTAATAAAATTATCCTAATCTACGTGGTAAATGAAATTCAAAGAAGAAGAAAACTGACTCACCAGTGGCTAGCTACTCTCGGGTACGCACAAGATAAGTATATAAGAATTGCGTGACTGCATAACAATTCATGTTTTTTGTTACATCGTAAAAAGTAATACATATCGATAAAATTAACCACGCGTTTAGTTCAGTGGAAAGAACCTCTCAAACAGGGTAAATCCACCATCAACTATTGCTGGAACTTGAGACATTGGATTGATTGCTGCATATGACAAAACCAGTGAAAACACATATGTCTTGTTATTGATTGTTTTTATTAGTACAAGCTAGGTGAATAAATTAAATCAATGATTATATATATTAGAAATTAGAAATTAAAGCAAACCTTTATATTCAGGGGTATGTTGCTCATTTTTTAGGATATTTATAGCTATGTATCTGAATTTTCATCAAACAAAGTGAAACTCAAAAATATGAAACAAACATGAGCTTGCACATGGTTTTGCAGGAGAATTTTCAACACATACACAAATTATACATATATACAATTAGAGGGAATGTTGGAATATTTTATTATTAAAAAATTCGTCCGGATCTTTTGTGCCTGAACCGACCCGCGCCCGACCCATTTGTCTCACAAAACATCAGCTGCCCAAACCCGCTTGGCATATTTTATTTTATATCTCTCATGTTAACCCAACTGTGTCCACGTGTGGGGTGCATGTCTACTCCAAAGCTTATTCATCACCATCAAAAGATTGAGAAGGAACGATCCTCTCTCTCTCTCTTTGTCTCTCTCTAACCGATCAACAAGCAACTTTTTAATAAGCAATCCTTATGATTGTATGGTGTTATAGTTGTAATTATAATGGCTTTGTTGATCTTGAGTTGTGGGGTACGATGCTGCTTGGTCAAAGGTATATGTGGGCTGTGTAAAATATATGTTTCTTGATCATAAGTTTTTATATTAACTTTGAATTTTTATTCATGTGGGGTGAAACCCTTTTAGGATTTTGTTGATTAGATGCTAATTAGGTGAAAAGATTGAATCTTTGTTGATTCTTGATTCGTTTGTTTGAGGCATTTTGCCATACAGTTGAACTGCAAGTTTTTAGATTAAAATGTGATATGTGATGATAATGAAATGGTATAAAGATAACAGATTCATTTGTTTGTACCAATGAGATATTACTTGAAGTTGTGGTTAAGTTTCGTCTATTTAAGTAGGAAAAATAAGTTTTTTTTTCTGCTTTTTTTTCGTTGTTGTTGTTTGTTTAGTGTTAATGCATTGTTAGGATAGGGATTGATTATTTGCTTTGTTTAGGCTTTCGATGCATTGGAATGAGGATTGATTATCTTGAGTTTGGGTGAATGTTGTTATGACTGAATTGTTGCTGCTTTTTTTCGGTTATTGCGCTTTCAGTCAATTTTTTTAGATGAGATTTTCCGCACCTTGGCGGGGCAACTTATTATAGTTTGCAGCCATGGCGGATGTGTGCGGTTTGATAATGCTTATAGCGTGATTTGCCAATGCTTACATTGTGCTTTGCTGATGTTTGAATTTGTCTGGGTTTGATGATAATTCCTCGGTGCGTTTGATAAACGTTAAAGTTATATAATATTAGACAGTTATTTGCTTGGCCCAAAACAATGACGTGCTTAATGCCAAAAAAATTGCCGCTTATGAGATGATGACCATGAGGGTGTTCAATAAAGTTGAGATTGCCGCACCTTGGCGAGGCAACTTATTACAGTTGCAGCCATGGCGGATGTATCCTCTTTATTCGACTGTTAACCCATCTGAGGCTTATATACAAATATACAATGATATTGACGCTTCTTGCAGCGTGGTTTGCTGATGCTTACAGCGTGAATCGCTGACTCTTGCAGCACGCTTTGTTTGCACTTGGCTAAGGCTTGCTTCATTTATGCACTTCGTTGACGCTTGCTTTCTTGATGCTTGCGTTGCCAATGTTTCCTCTGCCAATGTGTGCCTTGGTAGTGCCAAGATCCTTTTAAATGTATTTATAAACAGTGGGCATAAGTGTATAAACTGTGATTGTGTTTTACTTGGCTATGATGATTCTTCAACTATGTTGTGTTGCTGTGGAAAGTGGAAGGATGGCAAAGTGCGAGAATCGCTCGCCTCAGCAACCTCCACTAGCCCAGCAACGACATCAATTAATCTGAGCCAATTTTATCACGTATTTGTTGAACAAGGAACGCCTAATTTTATGGGGCTAGGTATTGTTTTAATGAATTATCTCTTCGATTGTCCACATCTCTGAGCCTATGGTAGTTTTTGTATTAGAGCGGAAAGTAGGTGTCTGAATGGTTAAGGGTCGAATTATGAGTTTCAACGAGTTTTTAAAGCATCTTTTGCGACGACGACCCGTCTACGAGTTTCCTGCGCAATGTGCATATGTAGTAGGTGAGCATAAGAGAGGAAAGGAGCTGCTAATGCAGTTTGCAAAGGTGAATGAGTTTGCGAAGGTGAATATATGTATGTATAGTTTTTATCTTTATGTTTATATGTTGTTTGAATTTTAGAGGGTGTTTTCAATTGCTTAATCCAAGTGCCACCGCTGTTAATGAGCTGAGATAACGAGTTATTAGAAATGTAACTGTTGTTTGATGTTAACGAGTTTCAGGTCTTTAAACTGATAAAATTTAACATTCTAGAGGGTTTGCTTTTTACATTCTTAAGGTTATTTAAATTGAGCTCAAGTTTGTATGATGAACTAAGTGGAACATACACTCCCTTAAGAACCAGTTTGCTTTTTACATTTTTTTTCTATTTAACGATCTGGAACTATAACTGTTTTAGGAAAATCACTATCCTACAGTAACTGTGTACAACAGCTATAAGTTACTACTTTATGAAGTAAAACAACATAAGATCGGATGTGCATACATGAATGGTTTTCGGTGTTTGTACAATGTGTGATTTTGATTCTCTTTTTATGTGTTTAAAGCTACATGATACTAATTCACTGATATTTATTACTTTTTTTAGCTTCGAGAGGCCACACACAAACACATGAAAACAGTAGACGTCCACGGAGAGCCCAAACAGGTTATTCTGTCACTTATTTCTTACGAATCTATTTATTATGTTAAAGTTACATTCATTCACCATCATTTGCTTCCACCTATTATTATTTACCTGATCGTCTTTCATCTTTTTCTATCTGTACAGGGCCTCCATTGGAGTACACGTACATGGGAGACTGACCAGGTGTGCCACCATTGCGGCACTCTTTTTTGGTATGAGGAGAGACTGAAAACACAAAGCCGTTACCATCTTAGACCACGTCGTCTCCGGCTAATGTAAGCTTTCCATTATCTTCAAGTCACGACTGCGATTCAATAACTTAGATCTGAAGAGTGATAAATTATTCACATATGGGCTTTGGTATTGGGCCTAAATTATATATTATACATAAGTATATCTTAATGGGTTCTTATTGGGCCTTAAGGCCCAATAAGCGTAAACTAGTCATTTTATGAGAGTTGACAGACTTTTAAAAAGTGAAACATACTTATGACATGATGTTGAAAGTTGGTTGGGAATAATGATTTGGTAAAACCGTTCGCGAAACATTTTAGTATTTGTCGAAAATGGCGAATTTGTGAGGAAAAATGGTTTTGAAATAAAGTTTAAAACCTATGGAAAACATTTGTATAAACTACTTGGTTATGTCACATTTCGTAAAATAACAATTACGAATTTTTACATAAAACACCGCGATTTTCAATAAATAATAAAGATATAATTATTAATAAGTAAGTCGACTAAAAGACGAAAAATATATTTTTACGAAAACTTTTCTAAATTGTCTAGTATAAATAAACGTTTCGTTTCTTATAACTTAAACAATGAATTAATGGTAACTAAGAGTACCGAGACTGGGTTTTAGAACCGAAAATTATATATAGTATAAAAATTTATAGTTATATATATATAGAATATATAGTATATAAAGTATATGTTGGACTTTCCCTTTTTTCAGAACCATTCCTAAGTGCGTAGAACTGACAGAACACCAAAAACATAAACTGCAACTGCCGTTTAAAGAAAACCAATGAAAATCAGATCATCATCGGTATAAGAATCCAACTATGTTCTTTCAAGTGTCATCATGACTCTTTTCTTCCTCTTACTTTGGAACAAAAAACCGGGTTACAGCAGAGTACGGCTGTGGAGGGGAGAGGCAGGAGCTGGTGAGCGGGGGGGGGGGAGGGGGAGGGAGGGGGTGCTGACCGCAATATGTGTTCTTGAATGTGTGGGGGTGTGCAGGCTTATTGTGGGCGTAGTGCTTTATTATCTATGTGCAGGGGGAGCGTTAGTCTAATGTCGCTGGGGTGTTGGTCACTGAGTGATGACGTTTGAGGGGTTACGAATACACAAAGTTTTATCCTTTCTACGGATAGAAGAGAGTGATAGCATTCGTAAATATGCACACTCTATACTAAAAGACAAAAGAATAGTTCAGTATATATCTAACAGATTGATGCGTGTCAAGAGTGCTACAAGTACACTATCTCATCTGTATATCATCATCGTATTGTCTGTCTAGTATTGAGACAAACTAATATGATACGCTCGTCTTGGATAAGGTACATCAACGAGTTCTGAGAGTCTAGCAGATATCATATGACACACAAGGTGTCACTGTCGAATGGTATGCCGGGATGGCTGTGGTGTGAGTTGTGTGATGTTTGTCTGATCATGTTCTAGTTCAGCGAACTGAAAGACATTTGGATATACACATAGACAGCAGATAACAACTCCACATTTCACACTCGTACATCGACTGACACAACACTACATTCTTACTATCACACTTCTACACACTCCACTATAACACTATAAGATTATATATGACAGTGGATATATATTATACTTTATAATAAGTAGTGATATATAATTTAGTAGAAAGGTTTTCACAGTAGTTAGTATCTATTAGCGAAGTTAGATACTAGATTCGAAACATGCAGTGATATCTTATGTTTCAATTACTACATCTTTCAGTGTTAAGAGAGAGAGAATAAAAAGATATTATTCAGTTGTCAGAGTGTACTGTTGGAGTCAATCTTATTAACACTAATTAAATACATTATGACTATTTTTATACATTTCTATTCTCTATCGCTATTCATATCGTGATCATTATGCGTCGTCTGGATGGTGATCTAGAGGTTTAGATAATAAATGAAATTAATCAAAGATTCAGTGGTCAGATTTTGCACACTCGTTAGTTATTAAGATCTGGTCTGTTATGACGATACATGACATGGTTTATAGATGTTTATTTAATTTTCTCAGGGGGGGGTAAGTGTCTACATAGCATATATCATCTCTCATTGGAAGAGGGGGGGAGGGGGGAGTGAGGATGGAGGAGGAGGGAGGTGCGGGGGTGATCTCTGGATATACATTGGGGAAAGAATAATTTGGGTAAATTTGGAATCTAGGACTCTTATCTTATGTAGGAAAGGTGTTTGTATATATATGATAATCTGTGTTTTGGGGGGGTGGGGGGTTCTTATATAATTTTATATATATATATTCTATATATATAGTCTTCTAGTATAAGAGTATTCTAGTGTTATATTATGTGTTTATCGATGATATGTAGTCTCTATATGAGTATAGAATATATCATTGTATATATATAGATTAGTATACACGAATAGAGATTAGTTGGGTGGTTGAATGAGAACACTGAATTAGCTATTAAGTAGGTGTGTTTACGATTTATAGTCATCTGTTGAGGTTAGTAGGTAATGAGTCAGAGGGTGAGTGAACTGAGATTTGAGGTCTTTAGGAATAGGTGAGGGCGGTGGGAGATGGGGGAGGATTTTTTCAGAGAGCGTCGTAAATTGTTATATGTAGGTAGCAAGATTTGTGGGGAATTATAGAGGTGTAGTGCAGAAATAGGTGTAGTGTAGAAAACACTACGGTGTTATGAAAGTGTGAGGCAGAGGGGGGGTTTTGTTGTTGGAGAGACATTTGAGAGTAGTTTGGTATATCAGTATGAGGAGTTTGTAGATATATATGATGGTGGTATTGTGCACTGGTGACACATGAGATACACCACTATCAGAATAATGTGATGGGGGGATGTAGAGTGTGTTGTGAGAGGGTTAGTGTGCACTTTATGTTTTGGTGTTGGGAGGATAGAGTGGTGAGTAGCATTTATGTAGTCTGGAGAGGATGGAACGTGAGACTAGGGAGTAGTAGATGAAGGGGTGGACACTTGTAGATGACACGGAAGTGTGTGGAATCGGACAGTTAGGATGAGTGAGTTATTTAGATTGTTTCATTTGGGGATTTTTTTTTTATTAATTGGTTTTTTATGGGTGACGTATGGGGGTGGTTGGTGGGGTGGATGGGCACGATAGGGGTCTCTCTCTCTTGTGTGTTTAGTGATGTGGTACTTAACTATTTAGATATCGAGTGGGGAGATGATATGTATTGGTAGTAATAGGTATATATGAAAATGAGAAACTGAATGATACACAATTTTTTATTATAGGTTTAGTGGGGTATAAGGGGGTTTAGAGTGAGGTGGAGTGTATGTAATTGTTTTTAGTTGGAGTTGATTGGGTTTGGTGTGTTGTATTATGAATTTGGTGTTATAGGGGTGTTTTTGTGATATGATAGGTGGGTGATTGATATAGTAGAATATAATTATTTATTGGTGGTAGTGTTTTGTTTATGGTGATGTTTAGTTTGATTTTGGTTGTGATTTGTTGATAAAGACTTTAAGTGTATCTGTATGATCAGTATGAGAGGTCTGCTTTTTGAGTATGTTATCGATTAGTTTTTCTGGACAATAGTTTTTCCATTATGGATCAGTTTGAATGGTTATGACATCACAACATACTTTATATGATACAGTGAATGAAGAGTAGTCACATCATACTTTTCATGATACTGTGAGTGAAGTAGTAGTCACAACACATTTTTCATGATACTATGAGTGAAGCAGTAGCCACAACACACTTTTCATGATATTGTGAGTGAAGCATTAGTCACAACACACTTTTCATGATAGTGTGAGTGAAGCAGTAGTCACAAAACATTTTTCCTGATACTGTGAGTAAAGCAATAGTCATTAAATACTTTTGGTTTCTCGTAAATACTTTTACTTAAACCTATGAATTCACCAACTATGTTGACAATTTAGCATGTATTTCTTGTAAATACTTTACTTAAACCTATGAACTCACCAAATTTATGTTGACATTTTAGCATGTATTTCTCAGGTCTTCGATTTACATGGCTTGCATCTGGAGTCGCATCTATGAAGTCTTTCGCTGCATAACTTGGATCATTTTGATGTCTTTCAAACTACTTAACATTTTTTACTACAACTTCTTATTGTATTTGGTTGAAAACTTGGGTTGCTTTAAATTTATCAAATCATCTACTTTTTAAACGACTCATATAGATGTCGTTCTCTTGTATCTTGTGTTGATGTATTATGAAGTAACGCCCCTGGCTACCTTTTCCCTGCGATATTTTAGGGGTGTTACACTTGTGCATTTGGGCGGCTGGTTAGGCAGTTTGCTAAGTTATCACAATGCTATGTTGTTGGGAGTGTTGGTACGAAGGAGAAGGTTTGTGTTTTTGACATTTTAGCATACTTTATACTTATATGATTAATGGGCTTATGTTAATTTATCTCCACTATAAAAATTAGTTATGTTAGCTTATGATTCCGTTTTCTGCTTGGCGTTGTATGACACGGGTCACCTATTGTAAAGTTGGGTAATGTAAGTTGTTTTGGTTTAATGTTAAAAATCAAATACCTCACTATTTTAGTTATTTGTATTAATGAAACAGGTCTCTTATGTTTTGTTGTTGTTGTCGCCGCTTAGGCAAATGCATACACAATTTCATGTCCAAGGTATGCATTTTTTAATCCCTTATATCTCTCTTTTAATATCAAAATTCAGTCAATCCATATCGATTACTACGTAGATAATGATTGATGGCGGTATATTTGTTAGTGCACACGAACTGTTAGATGAAAACGCCTTAATGAGAAAACAGTTTCGATTGGCTTTGAGAAAACACGTTGAATGAGTTTTAAATTTTTAGTGCATACCAGGTGTTTAATGAAGTGATTGAGTGAATTTTGTCTCAAAATATGTCGCTCTAAAACTAAATAGTTTTTGATGATTATATTATGTGGTGTTGAGAATTACCCATTCACTTTTTAACTGAAATCCACAAATTGGGTCTTCAATGTTAACATATTATGTAACACTTGCACCTATAAGATAACATTAATGTACATATTTAGTTTCATTATCTACTTCTGTAGCATTCTTAAACTAGAGTTTTTGATTTTACAAGGCAGAGCGGTGCATGCTTTTGACTTTCAAACATTGAATATATAAATGTCATGCGTATGACTTTTAGGCCCCTATGTGACATAGGGTTTTTAAAAGGCTTAAGATAAAATCGGCTGACTTTGAGAAAACATATGAGTTTTTGTGGGACAAGTCTCATCATGAGGGAGAGGAATGGGGTATTTATATATCCATCAAACCCTAATTGTGATAAGACTTAGAAACCTTAAGTTTAGTCTTATCAC
>BQNB010163657.1:776-14417 GCA_026074375.1 Tanacetum coccineum | reverse complement strand
AACACATTCAGTGTCTGTTAAAAGAACACTATTTTTCTTGTCACATATTTGTGAGACATTGAAAAGGTTAAACTTAAGCTCCTTAACAAAGTACACATCTTCAAAATCCAATTTACCTGTACTGATTTTACCTTTACCAATGATTTTACCTCCTTTGGGATCTCCTCCAAAGGCAACAAATCCACCATCAATTTCTTCATAATCTGAGAGGTAGGACTTATTTTCAGTCATGTGCCTAGAGCATCCACTGTTAATTACTCTTTTTTCCTGCAATTCTAGCTGTGGATTGCCCTGCACAAAAAGTAAGAGAATCAGGCTCTCTTGCGGACCCTAGCTATTACAGACTTAGATCTGCCTTGTGCATCAACATAGTCAAATCTTTTAAAGTTCATTGATGCGCCATTGTGTCTGGAGACATGGTCTAAAACTTTTTGCTTTGATCTCCAAACCTAACATGCTGAGACCTTAACAGCATTAGCCTCATCACTTACTACTGCTTTTGGCCCAGCAGTAGTAACATTTCCCTTAACAGTATTAACTTTTTCATTGAATTTAATGTTCTTTTTTGATGTAAACATGTTAAATGGCCTTCTAACATGTGAATGTGCTCTGTTAAAAATATTTGATGTTGGCCTTGCACAGTTCACTATTGGTTTTGTGTAGGCAGTATTAATTGGTCTGGCAGTATTAACTGATACTGCTGCTCTTGAAGAGTTTTGCCTAGCAGTATTAAGTGTTTTAAGGCCAGATTTCATTTAGACTGCTCTTGGAACAAAATTTCTTTTTAGATGACGGTGAGTCATTCTTTAAGAATTTTGATGATTCACCCTTCTAGTATTGTTCCATATAGGTTTTTCCACCATTTTCTTTTCACAGAAATCACAATCTTTGATCAAATGGTTGAAACTGCCACATACATAGCAAGCCTTATTTTTAAACTTAAAATTACTTCCTAATTTCTGAGTCATTAAATTATTCATTATTTCAAGTTTACTCTGGTTACCTCTAGGACCTGTGACTATTTTTTTTCCTAGGTATTTAGGCTTGCTTATTGTACTCTTACCCTCCTTAACAGATTCTCTAGTGTATTCACAAGCTCATTAGATTTAACAAATCTACTTCTACCTTAGCAAAACTAGATTTTCTTTGTTTAGTCTTAAACTCAGTCTCATTCTCATCCTTACTGTCAGATATCCAATCTTCAATCCTCACTGTCAGATATCCAATCTTCAATAAGTGGTTCACTAACATACTTAGGTTTTGACACACTAGTCTTAGCTTCACTTATTGCAACATCAGGTATAACCTAGTTATTTGACTTAACTAAAAACATATTCCATCCTTAACATCAAGTAACCAAATGCAGATTTATATAGGCATGAATTTCCAGTAAGAGGGGGAACCACATGATACCCTGTAGGAATTATGTTTCTCCTGAGTTTTAGTACTGTTAGTGTTAGTTATTTTTAAGTACTCGGCTATTTTAACTATTTTACATAGTACTGGAATAGTGTTAGTACTGTTTGAAGTAAGTTAGTACTGCTAGCATATATAAATTGTACTGCTTAAGTATATGCAATGGATATATTAAGTGAATAGATATGCACGATCAACTTTAACGCATATTTGTAATCCCCATTAGGTTTCCTTGATTATAAAAGAACCCTAAAGGAAAAACGGCACTAGTTAAACATACAAGTTTTCACAAATATTCATAGTTAGTAGTTTGTAACCTAGCAGATTATAAGAAATCAAAGTTCTGTTTTTTCATTGTTCTTCTTGAGCAATATAAGTTAGTTATCCGCAATAACTTATATTGTTCATTATCCATGTTACTCTTGAGCTTAGTTTGGATCTTATCCAGATTGGCTACCACCCTTAACATTGCTAGAAAGATCTATTCAGACCAAAGAGGGACCAACAATGGTATCATAGCGTTGTGAGAAACTAAAAAAACTCTGAGTAAGAAGAATCAAAATAGATCTGTTATAAACCTTTACCTTTCAGGTCTATTCAATGGCAGGAGAAAATGAATTTCATATGATAACCCCACCACCATCCGATTTCACCAAACAACAAAAAAAACAAGCAACCCACACTCTGTCCAACCTTTAAACTCTATTCGAAGAAAGTGAGTATGACATTGGGCCATGAAAATGGAACATTACTTAAGGCATACAAATTATCCTATATGGGAAGTAATACAAAATGGAAATGATCTAGTACAAGTCTCAACAGATACAAATGGACAAATAAGGGTTTTGCCTCCTAAAACTGCTGAAGAGATTTTAGCTAGAGAAAGAGAAAGAAAAGCAAGACTACCTTGCTCCTGTCAATACCAATAGACCATTATTTAGCAAAATTTTCATAAAATAATTGATGCTAAAGAGATGTGGGAAGCTATCAAATCCAGATTTGGTGGCAATGATGAATCTAAAAGATGCAGAAATTCATTCTCAAGCAACAATTTGAAAAGCTTTTCTGTATCCAACTCAGAAGATTGCACAATGTTATGACAGGTTTCAGAGTCTTTTGAATCAACTTAAGATTCATGGTGCAGGTGTCTCCACTGAAGATGCCAATCAGAAGTTTCTTAGGTCTTTACCTGCTTCCTGGTCCCAAGTATCCTTGATAATGAGGACTAAGACAGGAGTAGATACTCTTAGTTTTGATGATCTCTATAACAATCTTAGAGTCTTTGAGTATGATGTTAAAGGCTCTACTACATCATCTTCCAACATACAGAATGTGGTATTTGTTTCTTCTGAAAGTACTAGCAGTACTAATGATGTTAGTACTGCTTATGGTGTTTCTACTTCTTCTGGCCATAACTCACAAAAGGAAGGATCTTCATCATACACTGATGAACTCAAGTACTCTTTCTTTGCTAATCAATCAAGTGGTCCACAATTAGATCATGAGGATCTTGAACAGGTTGATGAGATTGATCTAGAAGAGATAGATTTGAAATGGCAAGTGGCCATGATTTCCATGAGATTGAAGAAGTTTTACAAGAATACAGGAAGAAAGCTGCAGTTTGATGCCAAGGAACCAGTTGGATTTGACAAGACCAAGGTTGAGTGTTTCAATTGCCATAACACATGGCACTTTGCTAGAGAGTGCAGATCAAAAGGAAATCAAGAAAGTGGAAGGAGAGATGCAGGGAAATACTAGATATACAAGTCAAAAGCCAATGGAGGAGACATGGAAAACATGAGGAACCTAAAGCTTTAGTAACTCTTGATGGGGATGGTGTTGGTTGGACTTGTCATGTAGAAGATGAGCAAAAGAACTTTGCTTTGATGGCTTACAGCAACTCAGGCTCGAACACTAAGGTAACATCTTGTTCAAAAGAATGTGTGTAATCTTATCTAAGACTTAAGAAATTATATGATAGAACAAAGGGAAAAAACAACTTGGTGATCTAAGTATAGGAAATTCAAGCCTATACTCAAGCTTTAAAAAAGGTAGAAGCTCAATTGGTCTATCATCAAAAAAATCAACTTATTTATGAAGAAAAAAATAGGTTTATGAAAATTGATTTAGATAATAAAACTAATGTGCTCGCATATCATAAGAAAGTATTAGCAGAATCTGTAAAAGAAAAGGAATAATTAAAAACCAAACTTGAAAATTTTTCAAAAGTTCTTCTAAAGGCCTTAGTAAACTGCTAAATAGTCAGATGAGTACTAGGGACAAATTTGGGCTTGGGTGTGGAAATCAAATACATGAAGGTGTCTTAAGTTATGAAAAAGAAGTTCTTGAAAGCGTATTTGATAGTAGATTAAGTGATGTAGAAGATAGTCATGTGCATGATAGATTTGCAAATGTTGAAGGCATGCATGCAATTCCCCCTCCAATGATAGGAAATTACATGCCTCCGGGACCTGATAGAGAAGTAGATGATTCTATGCTCACATATGGTCCAAAACAATCTAAAACTAGTGAATCTGATACTCAAACAAGTAATTTTGACTCTTGTGAAACCAATTCTAGTGTAGAAACACTTGAATCTGTGCCTGAACCAGTTGTAGTTGAACCCAAAGTTGTTAGTCAACCTAAAGTTTGGTCTGATGCTCCTATCATTGAGGAGTATGAGTCAGACAGTGATGATGAATATGTGATTAAACCTTCAAAAGAACAGGAAAAACCTAGTTTTGCTTTTGTTAATACTGTTAAGCATGTAAAAACTCCTAGGGAAACTGTTAAAGAACAAAACACATGTAGTCCAAGTCCTAAAGCTGACAAGAGAGACTGGAATGGTTTAATGTCCAAAAAGCTGGGTTTGGGATATGGTTTCACTAAAAAGGCATGCTTTGTATGTGGTAGCTTTAGCCATCTTATTAGAGATTGTGACTTTCATGAGAAAAGAATGGCTAAACAGGTTGAATTGAACAAAAAGAAGGGTAAGGGTACTGGTCAAGGGGAGAATAGACCTGTATGGAACAATGTGCAAAGATTGAATCATCAAAACAAGTTTGTTCCAAAAGCAGTACTAACTAAAACTGGCATATTTCCAGTTAATACTGCTAGACAAAATCTTTCTAGTCAAGCAGCAGCAACTAGTACTGCTAGGAAAGTTAATACTGCTAGATCCATTGTAAATGAAATCAGACCAAGAAATAACTTTTATAAATCTCATTCACCTATTAGAAGGACATCTAATAGAACAACAGCACCAAAAGCAAATTTTGCAAATCATAAAGTAAATACTGCTGGGGATAAAACAGTTAGTGCTGTTGGGGGCAATAGGGAAACTGCTGTTAAGGCCTCAGCAGGTTGTAATTGGAGATCCAAAAGACATTACTGGAACAAAGTCTCCAAATACAATAGTGGATCAAACTCTAGTAAAAATGTCAATTCTAAAGATCCACTAGGCAGACCCAACTCTTATTTGATGTGCAGGATGATCCACAAAAAGCTTTAAAGAACAAAGGAATTGTTGATAGTGGATGTTCCAGGCACATGACTGGGAATAAAGCCTACCTTGTTGAATATCAAGACTATAATGGTGGCCCTGTTGCTTTTGGAGGAAGTAAAGGTCAAATAACTGGTAAAGGTAAAATAATAACTAGAAAGTTAGATTTTAAGGATGTGTACTTTGTGAAAGAACTAAAGCAATTTAATCTCTTTTCTGTGTCACAAATGTGTGACAAGAAGAACAAGGTTCTCTTCACTGACTCTGAATGTCTTGTGCTGTCTCCTGACTTTAAGTTGCCTGATGAAAATCAAGTATTACTTAGAGTCCCCAGACAAAACAATATGTATAGTTTCAACCTAGAGAACATTGTTCCTACTGGAGGTTTAGCTTGTTTGATTGCAAAGGCCACAGTTGATGAATCTAACAAATGGCATAGAAGGCTGGGTCATGTAAATTTTAAAAATTTAAACAAACTTGTGAAGGGAAACCTTGTAAGAGGTTTACCTTCAAAGATTTTTCAAAATGACCACACCTGTGTTGCTTGTCAGAAAGGAAAGCAACACAAGGCCTCCTGTAAGGCCAAAGTAGTGAGCTCTATTAGTCAGCCCTTACAGCTTTTACATATGGACTTATTTGGACCCACATCTGTAAGGAGCATAAACCATAAGACTTATTGCCTTGTTATCACTGATGATTTTAGCAGGTTTAGTTGGGTGTTCTTTTTAAGAACTAAGGATGAAACTAGTGGAATCCTTAAGGACTTTATAAGACAAATTGAGAACCAATTAAATCAAAAGGTTAAAACTATTAGACATGATAATGGTACAGAATTCAGGAACAGGGACATTATTGAATTTTGTGGGTCAAAAGGGATCAAGAGGGAATACAGTAATGCCAGAACTATACAACAAAATGGAGTTGCTGAGAGGAAGAATACGACCCTAATTAAGGCTGTTAGAACAATGCTAGCAGATTCATTTTTACCTAACACTTTTTGGGCTGAAGCAGTTAGTACTGCTTGCTATGTCCTTAATAAGGTGTTAGTGACCAAGCCTCAAAACAAGACACCTTATGAACTTATAACTGGTAAAATACCAACCATAAGCTATATAAGACCTTTTGGGTGCCATGTGACCATCTTGAATACCATTGACCACCTGGGCAAGTTTGAAGAAAAGTCTGATGAAGGGTTTTTAGTTGGGTATTATCTAAATAGCAAGGATTTTGGGGTATACAATTTAGAAACCAAGAGGGTTGAAGAAAACCTGCATATAAACTTTTTAGAAAATAAACCTAATGTTGCAGGGAAAGGACCTAATTGGATGTTTGATCTTGATTATTTAACTGATTCAATGAATTATCAGCCTGTATGCAGAGTATAAATTAACATAACTGCAGGACCAAAAGAAAGATGCTAAATCATAGTGCAGGTACACAAGATAATATTGATGCAGTAAACTTTGACATGGAAGCTAAACCTGCTCAAGAATACTTTGTACTGCCATTATGGTCTTTTTTTTATTTTTTTATTAATTAGATATTTACAAATATAACCTTAAGTTTTTGTAAAAAAATTTAATTATTTGGCTGAACCTTTTTGCATAAAGGCAGTTTCCTACCTTTCTAAAAATAACTTTTCATTTCCAACCTAACTTTCCAAAAATAGAAATTTTACATTTTCTCAACTAAACTTCTAAAGTCAAAATTTATCTTAAATTACTAACACGAAAATACATATACGTACTTATACTTACACACTTAACACGAAAATGCTCAAATCTCAATAATCATTTCCTTGTCATTAAAAATGAACGAAATGAACTCAACCAATTCAACCATCAATCTAATCTCATTGAGATGATCACACTCAATAGATTGATTACCAATAACTCACATAAACGCACAAAACCACATAAAATCACATAAAATCATATAAAATCAAACATTGCAACAGGCACATAAGTCAACACTAACGGTTTGACTAACCTGCTCAAGCCATGGTTGTCACACTCTATTCATCCTACAACTCAAATTCTTGGGGATCCAAATTCAGCAGTTCAGACAAGGAGCAAAATACACAAAAGTTCTGGAGCCCATGCTTTTGTAAGTTACATTTAAAAGCAGAGAAGAAATAATCAAAAGGATTTCCAGCATTGTTTATTTGGTTGCTTCCTATCTCAAATTGAACCCAAAAAGATATCTAAAGCCCTTAAAGATGAAAGTTGGGTTGATGTTATGCAGGAAGAGCTGTTGCATTTCAAGATTCAAAAGGTATGGATTCTTGTAGATTTGCCTTATGGGAAGAAGGCAATTAGGACAAAATGGGTCTACATGAATAAGAAGGATGAAAGAGGTGTTGTGGTTAGAAATAAGGCAAGGTTGGTTTCCCAGGAACATAAACAAGAGGAAGGGATAAACTATGATGAGTTTTTTGCTCCTGTGGCTAGGATTGAAGCCATTCGGATCTTTTTGGCCTTTGCTTCTTATATGGGATTCATAGTTTATTAGATGGATGTGAAGAGTGCCTTCTTGTATGGCAAAATTGATGAGGAGGTGTATATGTCTCAACCTCTAGGTTTTGTAGATCCTAAGTTCCCTAAGAAGGTCTATAAGGTTGTGAAAGCTTTGTATGGTTTACACCAAGCTCCCAGAGCCTGGTATGCTACTTTATCTACTTTCTTGTTGAAGAGTGGATGCAGAAGAGGAACCATTGACAAGACTCTTTTTATCAAAAAGGACAAAAATGATATTATGTTAGTACAGGTTTATGTGGATGATATTATTTTTGGTTCTACAAAGAGGTCTTGGTGTGATGAATTTGAGGCATTGATGAAGAGTATATTTCAGATGAGTTCTATGAGAGAGCTCACCTTCTTTCTTGGATTACAAGTCAAATAGAAAGAAGATGGTATTTTTATAAGTCATGATAAGTATGTTGCAGAGATCCTAAAGAAATTTGATTTTGCTAGTGTGAAGACTGCCAGTACTCCAATTGAGACCCAGAAGTCTTTGACTAAGGATGAAGAAGCTACTGATGTGGATGTACATCTTTATAGATCTATGATTGGCTCTTTAATGTACTTGACTGCTTCTAGGCCTGATGTTATGTTTGCAGTCTATGCTTGTTCTAGGTTTTAGGTAACTCCAAAGACCTCCCATCTTAATGCTATGAAGAGAATCTTTATGTACCTAAAGGGCAAACCCAAACTGGGCCTTTGGTATCCTAGAGTATCATCATTTGAACAACTGTCTCTAATGAGGTATCTTTCTGATAAAGACAAACTTACTTTCAAAAAGGCTCAATTTTCACCCCAATGGAGATTTTTGATCCATACCATCTTACATTGTTTAAGTCCTAAGAAAACTTAATGGGAATAATTTTCAAGTAATATTGCAACTGCAATTATTTGTTTGGCAACAAATAGGATTTTTAAGTTTTCACATCTAATTTTTGATGGTATGGTGAAAAATGTGGATAGTAAAACCAAATTTTTGATGTATCCACCTTTTATACAAATATTTTTGAATAAACAGAACAGGTTTCTTAATAAACATAATGCAGTATATGTTGCTCCTTTAAAACAGAAACTTTTTAGCAACATGAAAATTAGATTTTTAGGGGAACATGTACCTCTATTTGATACTATGCTACTTCATGACCAAGCTGGTCAGGGTGAAGGACCAACACTATCTGTTGAGTCCCAACACACACCCATAGCTTCTTCACCATCTACCTCACAACCCACTACATCTCAGCCAACATCCTCACAAGCACACTCTTCTCATGAACCTACTACTGAACCTATCATTACCACTTCATCTCCACATCCACAAGAAACACAAATTCCACAAACAACATCTTCCATGCCCTATGATTCACCTCTCCCAGGAGGTTACACACCTGGAAGTGTTGAGGGAAGCATGACACTCAAAGAATTGACGGATTTGTGTACCAAATTAGTTGCTAGAGTCACCAGCTTAGAGACAGAACTCAAAAAGACTAAGGAGGTTCATGGTAAGGCCCTTACCAAGTTGGTGAAAAAGGTCAAAGATTGGAAGATGAGCTCAAGTCTACCAACAAAAGGAAAAAGGCAAAGATGGTCGTCCATGGTGAAGAAGAATTGGTTTCAGAGGATCTTTTTAAACAGGAGAGGATGGAAGAGACAGAATATGCAGATGTAGAGGAAGAGAATGCATTATTGGAATATGATTTTGATTTGACTGAGCAGCAAGTTACTCCTTTAAAAGCTCCACAGGTTGAAGTACAAAGTCAAGAAACTTTCGAAGCTGAATTAAGAGTTCTCAGTGAAACAATAATCCTTGCAGAAGCATCCAAAGAAAGGGTAAAGACCTATAATAAAAGAAGAGGAAGTATTGACAGTTCACAAGTTAGTACTGCTACAGGTCTTGTTAGTACTGCTGAGGATATCCAAGATACTGATGAAGAGCAAACAAAAGCTTTGGAACAACAAGAACAAGAAAAAGCTAATCTTGAAGCTGCACAAAAATTACAAAAACGGTTTGATCAAGAGAGAAAAGAAGCTGATAATATTGACTGGAATAAAATTGTTGAACAAGTTCAAAAGAGACAGTCAGGTTCAATGATAAGGTATCAAGCTCTCAAGAAGAAACCAGTTACAGTAGCTCAAGAAAGGAAAAATATGATGGTATATTTGAAGAACATGGTAAATTACAAGATGAGTTATTTCAAAGGTATGAGCTATGATCAGATCACACCCGTATTTGAAGAAGAATACAAGAAGGTACATACTTTGTTTTAAAAGAATACTGATGTTGAAATGACAAAGAAAAAGAGAGTTGCAGAAGAAGCACTACTTCAAGAAAGCTTCAAAAAGTTACAAACAGCTCAAGCTTTAGGTTCAGAGGCTTTTCAAGAAAAATCAACTGAAGAAACAAAAGAATTTTCTAGAGAAGATCTTAAAACACTGCTAGAGATAGTTCCAGTTGAAGAAATCAGGGTAGAAGCTCTACAAACTAAGTATCCTATCATTGATTGGGAAATTCATACTGAAGACTCAAGAAAATATTGGAAGATTATTAGGGTTAGTAACATTACAAAGGCATATCAAAGCTTTGAAGATATGCTTAAGGCATTTGACAGAGAAGATCTTGATACTTTATAGAGCTTAGTTAAAGAAAGTTTAGATCTGTAGAACCTACTGAAGACATGGAAAGAGCTCTATGGGTTAAATTGAAAAGTATCTATGAACCAGACAAGGAGGATACACTATGGAAACTACAAAGATATATGCATGATCCTTTGACTTAGAGATTGTATGGATCATGTGCAGTACATCATGTATATTCTATAAGAGGGCATTGCATCTATATGCTACCAGAAAAGGATTATCCTTTGACAACTGAAGTTATGATGTTGATGCTCAGCAAAAGATTGCATGTAGAAGAAGATAGTGAGATAGAAAGAGACTTAGTCAAGAAAATCTTCATAGAAGTCAACAGATCACGAAGATAAAGTGTTTGGAAGAATCTTCTCAGAACCAAAAAGGTTTAATTCAACAAACTTGATGATTTGAAGATAAATCACAAGTTTAGGGGAGGATTGTTGAGAATTAAAGGGCTTCTACAAGTTAGTACAGCTAGTTATAGTTAGTACTGCCAGTACTAAAAGATAGTCACTTAGTACTGATAGCTTTGTATTAGTACTGTTAGTATAGAATATTAGTACTGCTTATGTGATTTGCATGAGATATATTAGGAATAGATATGCATGATCACATAACGCGTTTTGTAAGACCATTAGGGTTTCCTTAGTGTATAAAAGGAACCCTACGGTACTAGTTAGATATAAGTTTCATATACAAGTTTCACCAATATATATAGTTAGTAATCTGTAACCTAGCAGATTAATAATAATCAAAGTTCTGTTTTATTCATTATTATTCTTAGCAATATAAGTTAGTTTTTGCATAGCTTATATTGTTCATAGTCATTGTTTCTCTTGTAGTTAGTTTGGATTTATCCAGATTGGCTACCACCCTTAACAGGCTAGAAAGATCTATTCAGATTGGGATCAACAAAATGATCTTGTTTTCTTGATTTAATTGATTGAGGGCAAGCGATAGCTAAGTGTGGATGGATTTGATAACACCTTAATTATACATGTTTTTGGCGGCGTTATTTGTATTTATTTTATCATTTCTCATAAACTTTTGGTACTTAATAGCATAAAATATGTGAAGGTTCACTTGAAGACATCCCGAGCTCAAAAAGTCCAAAATACAAGTGTTTATACTCATTGGAATACAAGTTAGAAGAAAAGAAAGGGTTTAAGCTGAAAATGCTAAGAAGTGCGCCGGTTTTCCAGCAAAGTGCGTCGCACTTCCCTTCTAGTTAAATAAAATTAAATGGAATTATATGAAGTATATATTTACACCCCAAGTGCGCCGGTTTTCTACAAATGTGCGCCGCACTTCCTTGCAGCATTAAAGACATTTGCACCGACTTAGGCTAAGTACGTCGCACATTTTAGAATGTGCACCGCACTTCGACCTTTTCTCAGCGTATAAATAGGGACGAAAATCAAGCCATTTGAAGCATCCCTCATATCCTTCATCACTTCAATCTCTCTTAAATATCCTCACCGAAACCTGAATTCAAAGACGAAGAACGAAGAACAAACACGTAGTATTTAGAAAATAAAGATCTAAGTAAGATCCGATACTTGTAAAAGGTGGATTTTTAATCCATTTTCCTACCCAAGCTTAGTATAGTTCTTGTTTCTCTTCTTTATTTTGTTATGAACTTCGTAGACATGAGAGGCTAAATCTCCCGTGACTACTCGGTTACGTTAATATAATGAATAAGCATTTGGTATAATTGCGATCTTTTAATCTTAAGCTTATGTTGAAATCCTATCGTATTTTATCTTATCAACTTTGATTTTCAACTTTGATTGTATGCTTATAACGGTATAGGTCGAAAGACCCGTTGTATGTCATGTTGTTTTAAAGATTTGTCTGCGGTCTTTATCGTTTGGTTGGAGAAATCCGCTTACGTTATTTGATAAACAAAATAGATTGATATAATAGTAACTGGATTATTTGAGTGACACAGTCGATCAAGTTAACTAAATATAAGTCTTAAGTTAAACAAGTTAATTTGTGAAAACATTTTTTGATGAGAAAACCTTTTTATAAGTTAATCAACCTCGAGTATGAGATCGTATTATCACCACTGCTTAGGAATTCAGTACCAAATTATCTTAAAATAGTTAAAGTTTATTTTAACTACGATTATTCGAACACTAATCATATCCCTGTGGACGACCTAATCTTACCTAAAATATTATACTACATACGTGGGTTATACTTTTACCCGTGGGTTTCCATTTAATAAATCGGTAATTTCAGTCTTATAAATTTAAAGCTTTTGAAACACATCAGTATTGGTAGTTTAAGAACGTGTGATCAAGCTATGCTAGTAAAATGGTGGTGGAGATTTCATACCGAGAAACAAGCTATGTGGTGTAAAGTGATTCGATCTATTCATGGGTCTTTTGGCGGACTCAATGAATACTCTTCTCCTAGACCCAACTCCGGACCATGGTACCACATTGCAAAGTTAAAAGACGACCTTCTCAAAGTTAACATCAACCTCCGCTCTCTTTTCAAGAAAAAAATTAGTAATGATCAAAATACTAGCTTCTGGAATGAGATTTGGGTTGGTGATTCACCTTTAATTGCATCATTCCCTCGTCTTTTTCGCTTAGAAACAGATCCAAATTGCCTTGTTTGTGACAGAAAACCTATTGCTCGTGCTTCCTCCCCTGTGTTTTCTACTACTATCAGGCCCCTCAGCCCTCTTTCCCCTCCAGGGCTGAACTTCACGTGGGCTTGGCAAAGAGAGCCCTGACCTGGTCTAGAAGTTGAAGAACTTATAATAATGTTGAGCCTTATCCCTAACTTATTTCTTTCAAATATCAAAGATTGTTGGGAGTTCACTTGTGATGCTTCAAGAAGATTCACAGTTAAGGAAATGAGATCTCTCATCTCCTCTTCTATTGATCCCTTTTTAACAGATCTTAGATTAGCTTGTTAAAGCTTTAGTTGTCTTAGATAGATCTAAAACAACTATGATAGAAACCTTATAGAATATATAAAGTTTATGCGGAATCTCATCTTTATATACTAGAAGAACAATAAAATAATGTAACAGTAGCACAAGAACTTTCTCTCAACTCACAATATATTAAATGATTCACAAAACAACTATATGTTTTGCCTAAATAGCTATGACTTTTCTATATTGAATTCGTGTTTCTAACTATGCCATAGGGTTCCTTTTATACACTAAGGAAAACCCTAATTGTGTTACAAACCGCGTTAAGTGATCATGCATATCTATTCCTAATATATCTCATGCATATCACATAAGCAGTACTAACTATTATAACTAACAGTACTAATAAAGTGAAGGTCCTGATAAACTGATTGGATCTTTGCAGCCTATAAAGGATGATAGCCAAGATGTATAAATACAAACGACTATGTAGAAACAATGACTTGAATACAGTGTGTTAATGCGGAATCTTAACACAGGTACTAAGAAGAACAATGAACAACTGAATAACAACTTTATTAAAGTGTTCTTGAGGATTACAGATTGCTAACTATGATATTATCTATTCTCTATGATCTTGTGTAGAACTGTGTACTAACTATGCCTAGGGTTCCTTTTAT
>BQNB010163656.1:0-10797 GCA_026074375.1 Tanacetum coccineum | reverse complement strand
TAATAACTTGAGTACCATTCGACAAACGTTTTAAACAAAATGTTTTCTATTGCATTATAATTGGGACCCTTTGTAAACTCTGGTTTTAATATATCAAATTTGAAATTCATTCTAAACGTCTATTTTGAGGTCGTTTTCTGTGACTTGTGCGTATGGACTATGAAGTAGCACCCCATAGTGGTATTCCGCTACGTCGTTGTGATTTTTGGTGGGGTGTTACAAACACCAGCAGCGGAAGACAACCAATTAGCACTAGATTCACTTAGTCTAGTGCAATTGATCAAAGCCAGAACCTAATTAATCTACAGAACCACAGAATCAAGAAACCCCCAAATTCCAAATTAGGGTTTCTAACAATTGATCACCCCAGATGATCTAAAACCCAGTTAATCACCAATTAACCAACCAAGAACCTTTGAGAATCGCAACAAACCAAAAACCCCCCAAAATTAAGGTTTCAAGAAAAAACCCTAATTGAATCCAATCTTCAATTAGCAACGAGATCCACCAGGAGAGCTAACCTAGAGCTCTGATACCATGTTAAATGGTATAGAACAACAAGATTTATGAATCACCCAGCCAACCTCCCCACGGTGATCTTATCTTTTTATTAATAACAAGAATACAAAGATAAACAAGTCCTCAACACGAGTTCTTGTTAAACAGGTTACAAAGAAATACCCAGTAATCCCCTTCAGAAGGATCTTACTATTCTATACAAAACTCACACACTAACAACTAAACTAATGATGTAGATGATCAATACAGTCAAACCAAACTAGAAACCAATGATATCTTGGATCTAAAACTATAGAGAATAAAATTTTTGATGAAGATAACAACTGAACTGAATGAATGACCTAATCCTAAATCCAGCTTTATATGGAGCTTAAATTTACACCAAGAACCAAAAAAATAAGTCATACTCCAAACATTGCCAAAACATAACTCAGTTATAGAAATTTTACATTAAGACCCCTAAGACTTCATAAGATTGCTAAAATATTTTGTACTTTTTAACATATGGTCTTTGTTGCACGTACTTTCTTGGTTATTTATCAGAAGAACTCAATTTCATGGTCGTAAATGTCGAGATTGACTATGATATGATCTTTGTTGCACGTACTTTCTTTGGACTTGAATTGGACAAGAAATTGGTGCTTGTAAAGGGTGACGTTATGAAAGCTTTTAATGAAATTGTCAGCCCCGATCCGGCAATGAGTCTATGCAAACTACTTGAAAGCTAGAATATGATGTTCATAAAGTTCGATGTGATAGTGTTAGATGTAAAATTAGGAGTGAATCGGTTTAGTACAAAAATTGTTCCCCTGTCCGTAATGTATGAAGCAACAATTCTTTAATGAGACAAATGTTGGGATTTAATAAGTAGTTCACCAATAACTACGAGTACGCAGCGGATATGGATCTAGTTTGGCATATATGATTAACACACAAATAATATGAGAAAGCTAACCTTTGATGAATGACTTGAATGAATCAAACGAGAACTAAACCTTTGACACTAGTGGATAAATTTCCACCTCTATCGTTGCTCACACAAACACGTCAACCAAATACGCCCGGATGCTAGCCTTGCTTCACATATATCCCTAACAACCCTTATAATGCAAACCTACTGAAATCAAGTACCAAACCCCTCTCTAATGAACAACACCGAAAATCAGGAAGTGGAATTAGGGTTTCTACCGAATTCGGTAGAACCGAATTAGGGCAGAACGAACCGAAAATCACCCAAACGAAACCCTAATTGTTTCTACTTGTTGTCACACTTTGAGAACTAGTAAACCAAAGATATAAACCTGCTGTAGAACCTGTGGGATCGAATCACACTCGAAAAACCCTTAAAAGGGATTACCAAAAATGGCAGAAGGTTTTTAGGATCAACTGAAATCAAAGAGGCCCTATTAAGGTTTGAGTATTCGACTAATTTTTAGGAGAGGAAGGGGAAAACAATATATGTGAGTTGTTAAGGTTGTTGTGTCGTGTGTTTATGAGCTAGGGGTGAGGGTTTATATACCCTTCAAGACCCTACTCGTGATAAGACTTGGAAACTACAAGTAAAGTCTTATCACAACACCTCCTTTCTCCTTATCTTTAAGTCCAATGAACCTAGACACTCTCTTAGAACCTTCTAGGTGTCCGGCTACCAATTAGGCTCCATAAGGTTCTTGTCTAGTCGTTTTTGGTCCTTAGTTTACAATAGAAACGTTACGTAAAGTTTAAAACGCACTCTAAGTGTTTAACGTGTGTGCCCCCAATAGGCTCATACATTTCTAGTCGTACATGTGCTATTCCAACTAACATATTCTAATAGCTCCCACTTGGGATTTGGAGTAGCAGACTGCTCATATACTAACGACGGAAACGTCTAGCAACACTCACATTCATTGTTAAAACTAGAAATGTCTGAGATCAAGTTTCAAAAACATTCTCAGTAGCATGGTTATGTATATCTTGCTATAATCATCCCTTTGTTATAGTTATCGTTAAACCATAGATATGGATCCTAACTTATTCCATATAGTTTAACCTTTTAGATTCTCACTATAGAACTTAATACAGATATACCAAATGTAATCAAGAATCATCTTGCATTACCCTTTGGGTTTGGCCAAACAATTATCTGATTAATTATGGAGAGGCGCCAATGGTATCATTTTGCACATATCAAGTGGAGGTACAAATTCTTTGTTGAATGTAAGTGTTGTGAATGTTGCTTAACATTACTTCCAATAATAGTCTTTATAACTACCTTATTCAGGACAATGTTTGACTTATAATTAAAAAGTGATATCCACACATACCAGAACTTGTTTGTATTCTCAAGTCTAAAGATGACTTAACTAACCATATTCGATATCTTACTTACGACAACGGATCCAAAAGTAAATAATTGAAGGTTGGGGTGTCCAATATGCATCCCTTGTGAATAACATATGAGTTTGGCGGGAATCACCTATATATTCAGAGAATATAACCAACACTCACATTTGCCTTATGTAACAATACTCCTATATTGTTAACCGACAATGGACATATTTAGAATGATAAATCATTCAAGGATTAAACATGCAAATATAGGATAACAATTATTATATGAATGAAAACAAATACCAAGTATCTTTATTCATCAGAAAATAAAATTGTCTTACAATCCCAATTATCCAAATACTAATAAAAACACAGATTTACATGAGACTACTAGCTGGAAGCATTCCAATATTCCTAGAATGTTCTGAATGCTTTAGAAAGGCTAATGCTTTAGTAAAAGAATCAGCTAAGTTGTCATATGTGTGAACTTTTTCTAACTTTATGTCACCGTATTCAATAACTTCACAAAGGTAGTGAACTTTGGCACGAAAATGTCTAGCACCTTTAGTGATTCCTGATTCATTAGCTATAGTAATTGCTTTAGTATTATCACAATACATATTTATGGGTTCTTCAATTGTGAGAACAACGCCAAGCCCAGAAATGAATTTTCTAACCTAAACGGCTTCCTTAGAAGCATCATAAGCAGCAATATACTTAGCTTATGCAGATGAAGTTGCGAAGATGCTTTGCTTTGTACTCTTCTAGTCAACAGCACCTCTATTTAAAACGAATACATATCCAGTCTAAGACTTGAGGTCATCAGCATCCGTCAGATATCCAGCATCAATGTAGCAAGAAACCTTGAGCTCTCGTTTTATATCACCTCACTAAACAAGAAATATATCCTTAGTATTCCTGAGATACTTCAGAATGTTCTTAACAATAGTCCAGTGCAGATCACCTGGATTCTATTTAAATCGGCTTGTTATGTTCTGAGCAAATGCAACATCAGGGCGAGTACATCTCACGGCATACATAATAGATCCAACAGCCGAGGCATATGGCATATTCTGCATGCGCTTCAATTTAGCAGGTGTTGAAGCACCTTATGATTTACTCAGTCTTAGCTTTTCTTGCATGGGGATACTTCCACGTTTGGAATTCTCCATGTGAAATCTCTTTAAGATTTTCTCAATATAAGCACTTTGACACAAACCTAGGAAAGTAACATTACTCCCACTAGCTTTAAGATATACACATGGCTCATCATGATTTTGAGTGAAACCAAATTTCTTTATTTCATCATCAAATCGTTTATTCCATTGCCTTGATGCTTTCTTAAGTCCATAAATGGAACATGTTAGCTTGCACACTCAGTTTGGATATTTTAGATTAACAAAACCTTTAGGTTGCTCCATATAGACCTCTTATGAGAGATGTCCATTGAGGAAGGCAGTTTTGACATCCATTTGCCAAATCTCATAGTCATAATACGCGGCTATGGCTTTAAGAATCCTAATAGCTTTAATTTCTGCAACAGGAGAGATGGTTTCTTTATAATCAACCCCGTAGGTTTGAGTGAAGCCCTTCGCTACAAGACAAGCTTTAAAGGTGTGTACAGCTCCATCCATTTCGGTCTTCTTTTTTAAGAGCCACTTGCTACCAATGGTTTTGCCATTAGGAGGAAGATCAACTAAGTCCCAAACTTTGTTGTCTTTCATGGATTGCATATCCACATTCATAGCATTCAGCCATTTATCAGACTCATGGTCCAACAATGTATCTTTATAGTTAGCGGGTTCACCAAGATCCCCTAACTTATGCTCCTCAGCATCGATGTATAAGCACATACGATTTGAGGCATTTAGTGTCCTTGTGGACCTACGAATGGGAATGATATCACTTTGAGGTTCATCTATTTCTAGATCATTCTCTTCATGATTTAAGTTAGTGTCTATAGAAGGATGTGTATCTTCTTCTTGAATAATTTCATGATCTTCTAAACTCCCACTTGCTTCTTGAGTTATAAGACTGTTCTCTAAGAATTCAGCATTCCAAGCAACAAGTACTTTATTCTCGGGTGGGTAGTAGAAAGAATAACCCATTGTTTCCTTTGGGTATCCTACAAAGATACACTTAATAAATCTGGGTTCTAACTTTTCAGGCTTGGTAAGAGTATCTTGATTAACAAGTGCCTCACAACCCTAGACGTTCAAGTAAGACAGCTTAGTGGCTTGCCCATGCCATACTTCGTATGGTGTCTTTTCAACCTTCTTAGTTGGAACCATATTGAGAATGCGTGCAGCAGTCTCAAGGGCATAATCCCAAAAGGACTTTGGAAGAGTTGTTTGACTCATCATGGAGCAAACAATATCTAGTAGGGTTCTAATTCTCCTCTCTGACACACCATTATGTTGTGGCGTGTAAGGAGGAGTATGATGGGCGATAATCCCATGCTCCTTTAGATGATCCAAAACTCTTGACTCATATACTCGCCTCCACGATCAGAACGTAGCGATTTTATGGTCTTTTCGAGTTGATTTTCTACATCCTTTTGAAACACTTTGAAAGTTTCAAACACTTCATGTTTATGCTTTAACAAGTAAACATAACCATAACGACTAAAGTCGTCAGTAAAAGTGACGAAGTAGCTAGCTCCTTGCCTTGACACGGTTCTAAATGGGCCATATACATCGGTGTGTATTAGTCCAAGTTGATCTTTGGCCCTTTCCACTTGATGTGTGTAAGGTTTTCGTGCCATCTTTCTAGACATGCAAGAGACGCATTTTTCAAATGCCCTTAGGTCAGTTGAATTAAGAAGTCCATCATGTTGCAACTTCTCAATGCGTTTCTTGCTAATGTGTCCAAGACGACAGTGCCATAAGAGAGCAGAGTCCAAGTTTAGCTTGGCTTTTTTGTTGCTTACAGCATACACAGAACTATCATTTGTATTAGAATTAGACAAATCAATTTCAAAAATACCATCCCTTGGGATAGCACTAAAATAAACCATATTATTCCTAGAAACTGAAATTGTATTATCCACGAAAAGGTTAACATAACCATCATCGTACAAACGTGAAACTGAAATGAAGGATTCCTTTGTTTATAGAGGAAGCATAATGACAATTGTTCAAAACAATAACTAATCTGCTGGGGAAACATAAATGATAAGATCCAATCGCTTCAACGGCTGCACGCTGACCATTGCCCACGTACAAGCTTAAAGCTCCTGGATTCAGTTTCCTACTTCCCTTGAGACCCTGAGTTGTATTACAGATGTGAGTGCCACAACCAGTGTCATAAACCCAAGATTTATTAGGAAAAGTATAGAGTTCTATAGTGAAGATACCTGAACCGCTAGCTCCTTGAGATAGCTTCTTGTTCTTCAGCAACTCGGCTAAATACTGAGGACAGTTCCTTTTCCAATGACCTGTATCACCGCATTGATGATAGATTGAGTCCTTAACTGGATTTTCCCTCTTTAGTGGAGGGGGAATCTTGGGTTTGGGAGCATAAGCAAGCTTATTTTTCCTATTCCCTTGATTTTGGCCCCCTAGCAGCCAATTGCGGTTTCTTTTGCTTGTTGTTCTTTTTGTGGACTTTGCCTGCTCGAATTACATAAAGTGCAGGGTCTTTCTTGGTTAGAGTTTGCTCATGTAGCTTCAGCATAGCATGCAACTCATTAACCATCTTCCCCATGTTGTGCATATAATAGTTATGCACAAAACTATCAAATTCCTTACGTAGAGAGATCAAAATGAGACTCACTCCAAGGTAAAGAGACACGGGGTGGACTAGGCACTCCAGATTGTCTATATAGCTCTTCATTTTTAGAACGTAAGAGCTTACAGACTGCCCTTCTTTCTGTTTGCAAAAGTGAAAGTCTTTCACAGTCTAAAGAAGCTACTGCTCTGCTTGTTGAGCAAACAGAGTTTTTAACTCCTGCAACATGTCATAGGCACTAAGGTTTTCTAGATTTCATTGGATATCTTATTCCATAGTCATGATCATGAGTCCAACAATTTCTTTTGATCTTTTAACCCATGCAGTATGAGCTGCAGGGATTCTAGAGCAACTTGTTAACCAGCTTGAGCTGGGACAGGAGCAGAAGGAATTGGCTGCTCTAGGTAATCCAACTTATCCTCAACTAATAGTACAATCCTAAGTTATTTATACTAGTCAATAAAGTTGGATCCAGTTAATTTTTGTTTCTCGAAGAAACCCCTGAAAACCGAATTGTTAACAACCGAGGTGGTCATTTACAATTGGAAAAAGTTCAAATAATTAGTATTGTCGATAATTAATATCTTAAAAGAATTAGCTACCCAATTAATTACTAATAATACTAAGATCCAACTTGACCTCCCACTTATTACTGGAGGTCTGACCAACGTGTAAACAAGTAGGGCAAGAGGTAAGGGACAAGCATTAATTGCATAGAATGCAACTCTTAGTTTTATGAGACTTATGACATTAGTAAATCTTATAGCAATGTCAAATGCATATTTTGTCTCATCTCATGCCTCGGATCCGAGGTCTAACCAGGTAACTCGATTTAAGTCGACCAAAAAAGAACGTACGAAAATTGACATAGATCTGACCTATGAAAAAATTCACCATTGGTTGGAGAGGCCCTGAGGTCTGACCAGAGAGGTCAAACCAAGTGCACGTGTTCTTTATTTTGGCTGACATAGACTTAAAATTTCACATAGGGGTATACACATAAATGTGACAAAATCGTGTACAAGAAGCATGCAAAACATCTTGTAGCACAAGTTAAGAAAACATTTTGTTTACCTTTTGGTATATACATCATTTTGTCAAATGTTCTCGGTAGCTCTATTTTGGATGCACAAAGAAACGGAGAAATAGGTCAGCGTGAAGCATATTAAAAACCTGACTTCTTTTGGGGAGCCTAAGCAAACCGCCTTAAAGTTCTCTTATAGTTTGTCCATAATGGGTGAGTCGTACTTCCAATTGACTTATAGTGTATTAATGTTAAGAAAAACCCTTTGTTAACATTAGTTTTATATATGCTAATATCGCAGGAAGCATTACAAATTGATCAAACCCTATATTGTACGTTTGCATGTGTCTGAAGACACATGTTATTTTAATAATTCCCTCATATGCCGAAGCATATAGTGGGGCGGGAGAAGATTAAAGATCAATTTAACCCTAGAAGTTCACTAAAGCCATGGTCAATTAAGCCATGATGCAGTAGTGATACATCATATGATTAAAGCATATAAAAACTAAAATTACACAAGAAATCAAATTTAATAGTTTAATGTTCGTATTAAATTTGTCCAAAAACCCCAGTTTTACAAATAACACATAATTGGCCACAAGGAGTATGCTTACATGTATAATATCATACATATTCAAACCAAATTTCTCTTTAAGTATTAGTCTATTTTTAGAGTTTCATAAAGTCTATTCGCAAATATTGAGCAATCACATGGCATATCATATATAAGCAATTAAAACAGACAGAAAGATGGTGTAGAAGTGAAGACAAACTCTTATCTTGAAAGCAGTAAATCATATAATGCCTCGAGTTCTCAAAAGAGTCTTCCCTAAACGGAGAACCAAAAGACTCTCACCAGGTTTTCTGCTAAAGTGCCTAGATCGTCACATCCATCATATAGCATGATTGCGTGAGTCTTAAGGCCGAGATAACGAATAGAATAACATGGCAGCTTAATTAACTTATTAATTTTATAATCAATTCTTCTTATTAACAAGTAACATTAGTTTAATTCTAAGTCTTTATTTATTCTTTATGGCAAGAATTGCATGTTGTTACCATAATTTTCCAATAAAACAATAAATAAACATTTTCTCATGCAGTCCTAGCATGTTTAATTCTTGTGTAACTGATGCGGTTGTCGTAAGGGACTTCTACAAGAAGTTTTACAACTCCCTATGCAGAGTACCTAACCGTTGTAGTAGTAGTATAGGTAAGACTTGGGGGTTGTTATCGTTCTCTAGGGGAATAGGTTGGGAAAGCTTGATCATGGTCTAACAGAATTCTAGGGGTTGAGAGAAGATTATTTTTGTGTTTTTATATTTATAGGAAAGCAAGTAAATCTATGGTTTGAGAGGTTGGTTTGTTTAACTACTAACTAAACTAATATCTAATCTACTGGTGATAACTTTATGATAATTAAATGTATTTACTAAATCATTCAATACTTATCAGATTGCTTCTCCTAATCCTGTTGCCTTGTTACACTTGTGATGATATGTGTAAGTATTTCCTAGGTCATGAACGGATTACACGAACCCGCCGTCTATTTAATATTCCGTTAGGGCAACGCACAAGTAAGGTAGTATGAACACTATTACAAGGCTCCTAAGAGTACATTAAATGCATGTGAAATATCTTAAGAGGGATCAGCCATATAAAGGAGCAAGGTAGTATGAAGACTATTACCCGATGGTATCCTTTATACGCACTCGCGTTTCCTTAGACATGTCTACATCGATACAGATAAAAGCTGGTTTTCTAGAACCTAATGCGCACAATTATCAATCAAGAAGCAACAGTAAAAGGATCTACAATCCGACTTTTATAGAATCATAAGCAAATACAAAGGAAGGTTTAGCCTCACATGTTATAAAGAAAGCAAAGAGATAAATCAGTCATGCAACACATAGACATATTGAATGATTAATGATAAATAACCTTACTTGAATTAAAACATAGATTCAAGGTAGTACAATAAAGTTTTGAGGCCTTAAAAATGACCTATGAAGCTGCTACAAGAACTAGGGTTCGTCTCCCAAAAGTTATACAAAGTTACACAAAAAGTTACACACTAAAACCCTAAAAACGGTTTTGTATAGATAGACATATCGACGCGACGGCGTCCCTTGATGCTTCTGACGCCGTCGCCACGTAGATGGTTCTAGATCCACTTTAAGTCGGATACATTGTGACGCCATCGCCAATATCCAGACACCGTCACCAGATAGATCACGACGGCGGCGCTTTATGCTTGCGACGCCGTCTCCACGCTCTGAGAACAATTCTTCTTGGTGAATCTTGGTGCAAGTCCGTAATCTCGTTGTTTCTTCTCCAAATAAGCATAAGTCACTTGTATTTCCTCCAAATGTCATCCAAGTGCTAAAAACCTGAAAACAAATGATTAAGCACGTAATCTAGGCATATTTGCATGATTTAAAGGGTTAAATGACCCCGAAATAGTGTATAAAATGACACCTCATCAAATACCCCTACACTTAGGATTTGCTTGTCCTTAGGAAAATGGGCTTTTCTACCTAGACAATAGCAATATGAGGGTCATTTAACCTACTCTCCAAAGTATTTTATAACACAACATTTTAGACCTCGTAATTAAAAGCACGGAAAGCATACACTAGCACTTCACATAAGTGTTTGGGATTCTCTCTTTCACTCGGGTGTATAATAAATTATAACATAATGAGAAAACAGAAAATCAACACTCATTACCTGTCATAGCATATAAATTACCATAGGCTTGGTAAAGAATCAAACCTTCACCGCTGGGCGCAAGCATTATTCATTACTATCTAAGAGGTCTTTTAAAGGGTTGTGGGGTGTAGGTGTAAGATAACATATAATGGAAACAGAAACGGATGGGATACATTTGGGTGGTGACTTTGGGTGAATTTGGAGTGGAAGGGTTAGCTAATTATTTATACGAATACACGCTGGTTTGGTTGCTAAGCCAAGACTCAGACGAAGATATACAAACTCTACATCAATCTCTTTCTTTTTCTTTTCTTGACTCTAATATAAACATAAACATAAGCAAATGGCAGCCTGTACTTTTATATATAATTTTTGTTGGGAATTATTGAAAACACTAAGTGTCGTTTCTGCTGTTAGAGATATTCGTTTCTGCTGGAAGACTTAGAAGCCGTTTCTGCTGATTATGTTCCTGCTGGTCATATTCTCATTTCTGCTGA
>BQNB010163655.1:0-14417 GCA_026074375.1 Tanacetum coccineum | reverse complement strand
AGTCGAAAGAAAGAAATTGGTTGTTGTCACACCAATGAACAAAACCAGAAAGTTTAGGTCTCAGGAACCTAAAGAATCATCAAGTACAACACAAAAACAGGCAGCATTACTGACCAAACAGACCACTAACAAACCTTTGTTGTTTTCTACAGGAGTAATACCTTCAACTAGTGCTAGCGGGTCACAGTCTAAGAACAATACAAGGAAAAAAAAGGATCACGCCAGCAGCAAGTAGCAACAAGAAGAATAAGACCATAGAAGTTAACCCTTAGAAAGTTATGTCTAGTTTAAATAAAAAGAATCATGTGTCTATGTGTAATGCAAATTTTAAACGTGCTGTAAAAGATACGAATTCTAAGTTTGTATGTTCTACATGCAATGGTTGTTTATTTTCTGCTAATCATGATAAATGTGTTGTTACTTATATAAATAATGTGAATAAGCATGTTAAATCTAAGTCTGGTAAGAGCAAAAAGATGGAATGGAAACCTATTAGCAAAGTATTTACTAGTGTTGGACATAGGTGGGGTTCCATACAGGGAAGGATTGTCACTATAATGGAACAAATGCCTATCAGTGTGTGATAGTAACGCGCGTGTAGTCAACATTTCTAGATCGCATAGTGACGTTGCTAGATGAACGATGTCATAAGCGACTTAGTAGTTACGGAGTCAAATCGCAGATAAATGTGAAAGTAGTCAGTCCTGTCGTGAGAAGACCAATGTAGCAAAGCAGTTAATGCTTTCGATTGTGCATTGCAACTAGACTCAGTCATTTGTATTGACCTAGGCCGCGCTCTATACAATCACTCAGAATGACTAAGCAGAAATAGGGATGTCATCGTGTGGTCTAATATTATGGCCGTTCGATCTTGCTTGATGGTAGACGGTGAGCCTAATGTTGATCAGTCGTACGGTCTGAAGGTAATCGTCCTCTAGTGATGAGTTAATTGGACTCGGGCTGAGCTCTAAGCATGATAGCACGTTTAGTCATCAACTTTGACCCAATATTCTGAACACCCTGATTCTGAACTGCATCTTGAACAACCTGATTCCCGACATTCTGTACTGCATTATACTCATTTTGATACCCAACATTCTGCCCAGCATACTGTCTAAACTGATTCCCACCATTAGCTCCAACCATCCGCATCTGTCTGTCTTGACCCATATTCATACCCGGTTGAGCAATCTGCCGATTACGAGGGTTTGATGAAATTCTCTGGTTGTTGTTGGTTGGTGTTGAGTAGTTTAGTTTGAATGCCTTAGCCATTAGAGCGAGTGCCATGTTCATTGCGGTTGTGGGATCTGTGATGTCTTCGGGATTTGGCATTGGTTGTTGCATGTAGTTCTGGTTGAATGATGGTTGTGGGTTATAGTTGTTGTTGATGGGTTGTGGTTGTTGCATGTAGGTACTTGGTGATGGTTGATCTTGGTGAAACACTGGATAGTTGAAAGGATTGTTGGAATTTGCCATGAGTGCTAGCGGATCATGTGTTTTTGCAAGTCGTTCAGCTCTTTGATCATCAACCTCCTTTTGATTGTACTTCAAGAAATCATACAACTGAGTGTAATCTGTCGTATGCAAGTCCTTCGTTTGATGAACAATAGTAACATGCCGACTCCATTCTGGTTGTAAGTTGTTTAGGAACTTGAGATTACTAGCAATCTTTTCAGGAAAGTGTTTGTTTCTCTTAAAATCATTCATCAATTTTGAGAAACGGTGATAGTAAGACTCAATCGATTCCCCATCAGTGGAAGTAAACCTTTCCCATTCATTAAACAACTTAGCCTTCTTTTCTTGAATTCCAATATCAGAACCTTTCATCATTTGTTGCACACGTAACCAGATTTCCTGAGCAGTTTCACAACTATCAACAGCAGCATAGATGTCTTCAGGAAGACCGAGAAGAATGGTCTGAATAGCTTGATCATCTGCTTCCATCTGTTTAATTTCTGCTACTGTGAGTTCATCATCGGTTTGTTCATGAAACGTTTCAAGAACAGGTACTTCACGGTCTGCATCACCTGGTTCAGGAATCATTCGTCTGACATAAGGACCATTCATAATGGAGTTGTAGATTAACTTTCCATTTGGTCTACTCTTAGCATACCGAAGAAGACGTGATGACCATGGAACATAGTTCTCTTTGTTAAGCATAGGAGGGCGGTTTTCAGAACCGGCTGCATAGATGTCTTGTTGAGTCGACATTGCAAAAAATGATGTGAAATGATAAACAAGGATCTTTAGTGTGTAAAGTGATTTGTTGTTGTGATGGAAAACTATTTCACGGGATTTTACAGATCTTTGATTAAAACCGAGAAAAAATCGTATCTTTCGCGGGATTTTACAAAATCAAGAAAAAACCGTAAAACAAAAAAATTTACTAGTTCGGTCCTCTGCTAGTTCGGTCCTTCGCTAGATCGGTCCTTCGCTAGTTCGGTCGTTTGCTAGATCGGTCCTCGCTAGATCGGTCGTCGCTAGTTCGATCCTTCGCTAGATCGGTCCTTCGCTAGTTCGGTCGTCGCTAGTTCGATCCTTCGCTAGATCGGTCCAACTGGTTCGATCCTCTCGTTCGGTTCACAAATGAATTCACTCGATCGATCCTTGAAGGGAAATCTAGTTCGGTCCTTGAAGAATTCTCCTCGTTCGATCCTTGAGTTGTGTCACTCGTTCGGTCCGATAAAAATTCTCCTCGTTCGGTCCTTGAGTTGATTCACTCGTTCGGTGATCTTTCAAACGTTGCAAGAAAATGATACTAAAAAGAGAAAGTGACACTTTGTTGCAAGAGAATGACACGAAAAGAGAAAAATAAACCACACTTTGTTGCAAAAAAAATAATGATTACGAGATGAAAACAAAGACCAATTTCCGAATAAAAAGCTTAAAAAAATTACCACAAACAAATCACAACACCCAACCTTGGCTCTTGATACCACTTGTTGGGATATCATTTCATCACCTCAAACACAAAAATAAGAAAAATATATTTTAGAGAAAGAAAGTAAAAAAGAAAATGGTTACTTGTTCATAAAAAGAAAAATGAGAAGCAACACCCTCTCCACACTTGGAGAGGGCTATAAATAGGTACAAGAGAGGACTATTCTAGAGGGCTTTGAGTTGGGCCGGTTCATAATACAAAATGGGCTTGAGCCCGACAACTAGGCCCAACTAGCTTAACTAAATTCCTGTAAACTACATTTTACGTATACAAGGCTCGGGAATATTTAATGACCATTACTTTAATAAATACACGGCTAACAACCATCTTTTTCCTTTTTACTATTTACGAACCAAACACCACCCTTTTTATTCATTTCGCTTTCAAAAATCGATTTTCACAACGATCAACTTGTACAACTAACATCTATGCATCAAAATAAACTCAAAATGAAAAACAAAATTTAAATTTAAAAACTTACAAGAAAATCTTCAAATTTTTAGATTTTGACACGAACCGGGCAACCCAAACGTTGTTTAAATGAATAACCAAACACTAGAATCAACCCCTAATATTTATGTCTTCGTGTTTTCTTGATCAAACTTCAAAAATTATGAGAGTGTGTGTGTTGTAGGTGCGGACGAACACAAGAGAGAAGGGAGAGGATATTTTTTTGATTTTGAAAATAAACTATGTGTAAAAATGAGGATAAGGAAAGTATCTTATGTACAATTTGGACAAGGTTAGCTAAAATTAAGCCACCTTGTCTCCCTGGTCTTCTTTTGACCGGACATGGTCGAGCCTTTCTTTTCGTGTCGGGATCACTTAAATACTCGTAAAACTCAATCGTAAAATTTACCCCAAAGTTAATTAGCATTTTTATTCACTTTAAAAATACTTTTCCATTAACCGAGAGTATTCACATGACATATTTTCACTTTAAACAATTCAAAACTCAATTTGGACATCAACGAACGTGTCGGACTCGTTTTTTGACATTTCTCAAAATTCACAGGTCAAACCACCCAGAATACACATAACATAATAATACCTTCCAAAAGGGATTATTAATCACAATAAACCTTAAATCATCACATATCTCATAAAATCACCACCGTCAACGCGGTACAGAATCTTAATAAATTGACAACAGTCAAATAGTCAAAGGACTATAAATGAAATATTCAAAACACAAAAAAGGCAAAGGTTACATTCTACCCCCCTTAAAAGAATTTTGTCCCCAAAATTAAACTACTAACATCACTAAACAAATGCGGGTACTTCAATTTCATCTGATCTTCACGTTCCCATATGAATTCAGGGCCACGTTTTGAATTCCATCGAACCTTGACGATAGCAATCCTACTACGCTTTAACTTCTTAAACTCTCTTTCCAAAATTTCCACAGGCTCTTCCACAAAATTCAACTTAGCATCAACTCGAATCTCATCCAAAGGCACTTTTAGTGTTGGATCAGCCAAACACTTCTTAAGGTTCGACACGTAGAACGTGTCATGAACACCACTCAATTCTCAGGTAAATCTAACCGATAGGCCATAGGGTCTACTTTCTTAACAATCTCAAACGGTCTAACAAACCGAGGTGCTAACTTCTCTTTCTTCCCAAAGCGTACCATACATTTCCAAGGTGACACTTTGAGCAAGACATAGTCACCTACACTAAACTCTAAAGGCTTCCTCCTCTTATCAGCATAACTTTTCTAACGATCACGCACAACCTTAAGTCTTTCCTCAATCTGCGAGATCTTCTCAGTAGTCTCTTGTACTAACTCAGGTCCTATCAACTGACCTTCTCCAACCTCAGCCCACATAATTGGTGAACGACACTTTCTACCATACAATGCCTCAAACGGAGCACATCTCACACTAGAATAATAACTATTGTTATACGAAAACTTAACCAATGGAAGATGAACATCCCAACTTCCTCTAAAGTCTAGGACGCACGCTCTAAGTATGTCTTCTAAAGTCTGAATAGTACGCTCACTTTGACCATCAGTCTGAGGGTGATAACCCGTACTCATGTCTAAAAGAGTCCCTAATGCCTCTTGCATTGACTGCTAAAACCTTGATGTAAAACGACTATTACGATCTGATATAATCGAGATCGGCACACTATGTCTACCAACTATCTCATTCAAATATAATCTAGCCAACCTTTCCATTTTATAATCCTCACGCATAGGTAGGAAATAAGCAGACTTAGTTAGTCGGTCCACAATGACCCAGATTGTGTCATGCCCACTACTAGTCCAAGGAAACTTAGTTACAAAATCCATAGCTATCCCTTCCCATTTTCATATGGGAATCTCAGGTTGCTGGAGCAAGCCAGATGGCCTTTGATGCTCAGTCTTAACCTTCAAACAAGTTAAACACTTACTAACATACTCAGATATATCCTTTTTCATTCCAGGCCACCAATACCTATCTCTCAAATCATAATACATCTTATCAGCTCCTGGGTGTACAGAGTACTTTGACTTATGGGCTTCATCCATTATCAGGCTTCTCACCTCACCCTGTAAAGGTACCCATATTCGATCAAGGTAGTACAAAGTTCCATCACTTCTATGTTCTATCATCTCATCTAAACCTTTCTGCAATACTACAAAATCATCTACAGCCTCCTTCTGAGCCGCCAGTATCCTATCTTTGATACTCAAGTAAAGGATCATATTCATAGCTTTAACTCTCTTAGGCTTTACTCTTTCCTTCCTACTTAGGGCATCAGCCACCACATTCGCCTTACCAGGATGGTAGCGAATTTCAGAGTCATAATCACTAAACAACTCTATCCAGCGACGTTGTCGCATATTCAACTCTTTCTGACTAAGATATGCTGAAGACTCTCATGGTCTGTATAGATGACACTCTTTGTCCCATACAGATAATGTCTCCAGATCTTATGTACAAACACAACCGCACCCAACTCTAAATCATGGGTAGTATAATTCTTCTCATGAATTTTCAACTGCCTAGACGCATAGGCTATCACTTTACCTCTTTGCATTAACACACAGCTTAGTCCTATCTCGAACGCATCATAATATACCAAAACGTCTTTCGGTCCATCGGGGAGAGCTAGAACAGGCGCATTACACAACTTATCCTTCAAGGTCTTAAATGCCAATTCTTGTTCCTCACCCCAATCAAAAGCCTTACTCTTCTGAGTCAAGAGAGTAAGATACTTAGCTATCTTAGAGAAGTTCTCAATGAACCTATGGTAATACCCAGCCAATCCTAAGAAAGAACGAACCTCAGTCAGAGTTTTAGGGGCTTTCCAATTCTTAACAGCTTCAATCTTACTAGGGTCCACATAAATTCCATTACCATTTATCACATGCCCAAGAAACTATACTTCTCTTAGCCAGAATTCACATTTAGAAAACTTAGCATACAGTTTCTCCTTTTTAAGCAGTTCCAAGACTAACCTTAAATGTTCTACATGCTCCTCTTGAGTCTTAGAGTAGATTAAGATATCATCTATAAACACTATCACAAACTTATCAAGATACGGCCTACAAACTCTATTCATCAAATCCATAAATATTACTGGTGCATTAGTAAGACCAAAAGGCATTACAGTGAACTCGAAATGTCCATAACAAGTTATGAATGCAGTCTTTGGTATGTTATCCTCATGCACTCTCAGTTGATGGTATCCAGACCTAAGATCTATCTTCGAGAAAAACTACGACCCTTGTAGTTGATCAAATAGATCATCAATTCTAGGAAGTGGATAACGATTCTTAACAGTCAACTTGTTCAATTCTCTATAATCAATGCACATCTTAAAAGAACCATCCTTTTTCTTAACAAACAATATCGGCGCTCCCTAAGGTAACAAACTTGGTCGAATGAAACCTTTGTCTTAGAGTTCCTTAAGTTGTCCAGATAACTCCTCCATTTCAGAAGGTTCCAAATGATAAAGAGGCTTTGCTACCGGCGTTGCTCTAAGGATTAATTCAATCTGAAACTCAATTTCCTGAATAGGCGGTAATCCAGATAGATCATCCAGGAATACCTTAGGAAAATCTCTAACCACAACAATCTTTTCTTGTTTCTTATCACTAGCCTTAGCACTAACCAACAATCTTGCTTTCTCATCCAGTCTCTCTCCTACTACTCTAAGCACCTTGCCATCCGGTAGTGGTATCCTCACTACTTTCTCATGGCAAATTATTTTAGCTTTATAATTAGACAACCAGTCCATACCTATAATCACATCAAAACTCCCATGTCCAAAAGGTATCAAGTAGATGTCAAAGACATGACCCTTGATTTCCAGTTTGCAACCCTTAATAACCTTATCAATCTCTACTAGATGCTCGCTAGCTATCTCAATCTCATATTTGAAACCTAATTCGCTGGGCTCTAAGCCTAACAGAGGTATAAAAGTAGTAGAAACAAAACTATAGTCGGCACCAGAGTCAAATAAGGTAGTGGCAAAATGATCGTTCAAAGTAAACGTACCCGTCACAATGTTCAGATCCTAGCGAGCTTCCTTTGCTCTCAACATAAATGCCCTACCCCTAGCTTGGTTCCCTCAGTTTCCATGACCCTGAACCCTGTTATTAGCAGCAACTTGATTTGGATAATTTCCTTCCGGTTCTTATGCTCTATTCAATCTAGGGCAAGCTGATCTGACATGGTCGGTACTACCACACTCATAACATGCTCTAACAGTTGGGTTTCTAGCATTGACAGGATTCATATTCCTCAGCACACCTCTACAATCCTTTGCCAAATGACCCAGGCAGTTACAGTTAAAGCATGTGCGACAAGGTCCTCTGGGTGCATGGTAGGAGTTGCAGGTGGTACACTTGGACCAAGTACACATATTCTCTCTTCCTACAGGGTTTACAGTAGTAGCAAAAACATTCCCAGTCTTAGTCCTCTTATTGTCATCCCTACTATTCTTTTCCTTGATAGTTTCCCCTACATTTCCTCTTTTCTCAACTTTCTTAATTGATCCATTTTTCATAGCCTCATCGGTCAGTGCACCAGAAATCTGCACTGCCTTCTGCATAGTCTTTGGCTCTGTTACTGCCACCATCCCATAGATTTATGGAGCAAGGCCATACACATACCTTTCAATCATCTTACTCTTAAGAGTTACCAAGTGAGGAAGTAACCTTGCCAACTCATGAAACCTATCAGTATACGCAGCATGGCCAGCCCCGACCATGGCGTGATTCCACAACTCAGATTCCAACTTTTGCATCTCATGACTAGTACAAAACTCTTGTATCATCATAAACTTAAAGTCATTCCATGACATACTAACAGCAACTTCTCGGCTTAGCGTGCGAATCTGAGAGTTCCACCGCATTAAAGCCTTACCCATAAATGAACCAATAGTGTATTTCACTTTTTGGTCATTACTACAACCACTCATATCCTATACGTTCTCCATTTTCTCAATCTAACGAGTAAGAACTACAACACCTCCCTTACCATCATATTCCTTAGGGTTACAAGCTAAGAACTCCTTATATAAACAACCTACCCGGTTGCCATTTACTAACACATTCCCCATGTTCTCCTAAACGTGCTCATTAACCACATTACCATTCTAATTTCCAATATTTCCTCGGTTACTAACTTGAGCTAGCATGGCGGGTTTTACAATTACTGGGCAATGATCGTCGAGAAGTCGGGTGCACCCCCATTGGCTCCCTCTATGTAGGTCCTAGGTATAGGATCTGACTAGCCTTTGTAAGACTATAGATAACTTGGATAAATCCAAATCAACTATATGAGAAACTCATTTGGTGTAGTTCTAATAGTTTCACCAACTCTTTCACTTTTTCATGATGACCCCTTTATGAAGGGATCAACAAGTTAATACTGCCAGACCAGATATTAATACTGGTAGTAGAGAAGTTAGTATTGCTCTCCCTGAAGTTAATAATGCTACCCCTGAAGACTTGGTAGGACCTAGTCCTGCATCTGAAGACTCACAAGTTTAGGGGAGGATTATTGGGAATAAATCTTCACAAGAGTTAATACTGCCAAGGTATAACTAACAGTACTAATGGAGTTAGTACTGCCAGTACAAACTTAGTACTACTAGAGTTAGTTAATATTGCTAGAAGAAAGTTTAATACTGCTGATGGTCGAAGCTGCTGACTTGGAGATAAGGATGCAAAGAGAAATATAAGGAATGTATATCTGTTATATTTGTATTTGAATTGTAACAACTTCCAAATAGTTTGGTATTTTATCTTGTAAAGGACTCCTTGTTTATATAAAAGGAGATCCTAGTTTAAGGTTTAAAAAGAGTTGCTTATGCTTAAGAGTTTTAGATACATTCTAGAGAAAGAATAGCTTCAAGGTTTATAACACCTAGTACTACAAGAGTACTCATATTATTCTAATAATATTGAAGCAGTTTGTGGTTTATTCATTGTTCTTTGATTGTTACTGTTTCATTGATAATTACCTCTAGAGTATCAAAGTATAGATTCCGCATACACTTTGGTATACAAACAAAGTCTCAATCATTGTTATTTTGGATTCATCCAAGGCAACAAACACTTTACTACGTAAAGAATCGATCAAGGCGAGGGATCAACATGCCTCTATCTCCAGTGTTCTCACTACCAACAATGTTTGATTCCTGAGATTTCTTTCCTCCCGAAGAGATTCCGCCACCTAAAGACACTAAGACTCCTGTTGAATCACCCATTCCAATATCTCCATCTTCATCAGTAGGATCTTCATCACCAGTTAGGTCAACTACACCACCACCAGATTTTCCCTTTGATGAGTCTATCTTTGCAGAGTTAGATAACTCATTATGGATCATACCACGACCACTGGGAAGTGAACCAGTCCCCAAGGAATCTAATGAGTCAGATGCTTGTTTAAGTGTTCATTCCTGGAAATCTTAAATTCCAAAATTTTTCTGTTATATCCTGCAATGTAATACCAAAGGATGTATATTACTTTGTTAGAACTTGTATCAAAATAAGAATCCATACAATATGTCAAATGATTTCAATACCACTATGTATGAAAATTTTGACAATGACTTGTAATATCATTCTTATTTTGTGTTGTCTTATAAATGTTGATAGAATGGATCCCAAGAGGACATCAACATCTGTACCACCACCCATGACTCAGGCTGCCATTAAGAAACTAGTTGCTGACAGTGTTGCCACGGCTCAGGAAGCACAAGCTGTAACAATGGCAAGTACTAGTAATCTTAACAGGAACACCAGACCTACTGGAACTCCTGTAACAAAAACGGGAAACTATAAAGAATTCATAAGCTGTCAACCTTTCTACTTCAATGGTATGGAAGGAGCGATTGGCCTCATTCGCTGGTTTGAACAGACTGAATTAGTATTTTCTCATAGAAAATGTGCCGAGAAAAACAAAGTGACATTTGCTACTGGTACCCTAACTAATGATGCCTTGTCCTGGTGGAATGCGTACGCCCAGCCTATTAGAATATAACAAGCCAATAAGATCACTTGGACTGAATTGAAAAGTCTCTTAACAAATAAGTATTGTCATCGAACTGAAGTCAGGAAAATAGAAGATGAAATTTATAGTTTGACTGTAAAAGGAGATGATCTTAAAACTTACATTAGAAGATTCCAAGAATTAGCAGTCTTATGCCCAACCATGGTGCCAAACACCGAGAAACTCATGGAAGCTTTCATCGGAGGATTACCCAGAAGTATTGAAGGAAATGTTACCGCTTCAAAGCATCAAACTTTAGAGGAAGCCATTAACATAACCCAAAGGTTAATGGATCAAGTAACAAGGCACAATTCTGTGCAGGGAACCAATGATCAAAAACGAAAGTTTGATGATAAAAGAACCTTTAACAACAACAACTACCAAAATGACCGTAACAACAACAATGACAACCACAACAATGATCACCACCAACAACAGAATAGAAGGCATGAAACCTTTAAGGCCTATGCTGCTACCCCAACTAAAAACTGTGGGTATGTTGGACCCCATCCTTTGTGTAAGAGATGTACTCTACATCACACAGGACCTTGTACTGTCAGATGTCAGACTTGTAACAAAGTGGGCCATCAGACCAGGAACTGCAGAAACAAAGGACCCTCGGACTACTATATTAGATTCTAGTTATAGTTTTTGTTAGAACCTAACCACGGGATGTGTGGTATAAATAACAACACTTGTCAAATTTTAACTATGTAAAGTATGAAGGTAAGTTGTTCATGATATAATACAATTATAATCCCGTTATACCTCGCTATTTCAAAATACCGTTATTCAGGGTGCAACTCTGACCTTGTTAAACCAACCTTTCAAAATTGATCTTACGCCAATTAAACTTGGTAGTTTCGACGTTGTCATCGATATGGATTGGTTATCCAAGTATCATGCTAGAATCATATGTGACGAGAAAGTCGTCCATATCCCAATCAATTGTAAAACTTTAATCATCCGAGGTGATCGAAGTAAAACTCGACTAAGCATCATATCCTGTATAAAAACCAAAAGGTATATATCCAAGGGATGTCAAGTTTTCATAGCTCAAGTAATGGAGAAGAAATCTGATGAAAAAAGCAACTAGAAGACATACCAGTAGTTAGAGAATTCCCATAAGTTTTTCCTGAAGATCTACATGGCCTACTCCCAGTTCGCCAGGTAGAATTTCAAATCGATTTAATTCCAGGAGCGGCACCAGTAGCCCGAGCACCCTCTAGATTAGCTCCTTCAGAAATGCAGGAACTATCTAACCAACTTCAAGAGTTGGCAGACCAATGTTTTATCCAACCAAGTACTTCGCCTTGGGGATCTCCTGTCTTATTTGTTAAAAAGAAAGAAGGATCTTTCAGAATGTGTATCGATTACTAGGAGTTGAATAAACTTACTGTAAAGAATCATTACCCATTACCCAGGATCGATGACTTACTCGACCAACTTCAAAGTTCGAGTGTTTACTCGAAAATCAACTTAAGGTCTGATTATCATCAACTGAAAGTAACGGAAGAAGATATTTCCAAGACTGCTTTCAGAACAAGATATGGACACTATGAATTTCAAGTGATTCCATTTGGTTTAACTAACGCGCCTGCTATATTCATGGATCTTATGAATCGTGTGTGTAAACCATACTTGGACAAATTCATAATAGTATTCATCGATGATATTCTCATCTACTCTCATAACAAAGAAGAACACGCAGATCATCTGAGAATAATTTTGAAATTACTCAGAAAAGAGGAATTGTATGCCAAATTCTCCAAGTGTGATTTCTGGATCAGTATCGTGCAATTTAATGTCTCATTATTATTCTCATGATTTTAGAAAATCATACCGCCAAGGAAACATCTTCTACTTAACACCGTTTTGATATCATGTTTTATACTTAAGTAGGATGATTTGTAATCATCTTATTGAAATGAATTAGGACGCTTCTTCATTTGAATAAGGAAATTATAAACCACCGAACTATAAATTTATAAATTCTCAGTTACAAGGATTGGGACGCCTCTGTTTGTAAATGACAAATTATAAATGAGTGAACTTAAGTATATGGCATTCGTACAAACAATTCTCTTTCAATCCGTTTGTATAAATAATTCTTTTTCGATCATTTAATCATTATCAATATTACTATCATACAAATAAGTCTCTAGACTTCTTTCGATTTGTAAATTGTTCACTCGATTATTTACAAACATCACGCCATCATTCAACTAAATCTCAGGACGAGATTTCTATAAGGATGGGAGACTATAACAACCCGCCATTTTCATCAATGTAAATATCCATCTATTAAATTAGATGCAATGCACTATCCATCTATTAAAGTATATACCACCTTTTACAGGGAAATTTTTTGCTTTATTCCTTTATGTAACATAGTTTACATAACTAAAGTAAACGAGCTCACGCAACCTACCAATACCATCTATATCTATGTTTATATCATGTAAACATCCTAATATGTCAATTCTATGCCCTAATATCATTTTTACCAAATAAGTTATCCGTTTATCATACCATTTACAATGTTAAATAAAAACGGACTTTAAACGTTAAACGTTTATATCAAAACCCGAACTATATGTCAAAACAAGTGTACAAGTGTTCAAAGCATGTGTACAAGTTACAATGCCAAACTTTTGAATATCTTTTCCCTCCTAAACCCTAGTACAACCTTCTAAAGCTTAATGTACAAGTCAATTGTGCATGAAAAACAAACTAGGTCATTTTACCACCATTTTCATTCTAGATTTCGTACCACCTCTTTAGCACAAGGTACAAACACCCAATGCACAACTCCTAAACCCTAAACCTAATCCATGAATCATTCTAAACCCTAATCCTAAAACCCTAATTCAACTAACCCTAAACCAAAATCATAAAACCATAGCAAACCCATTACACCTTAAACTAGTTCATAGTTTTCAAAATCTGATCCGTTAATAAAACATAAGATCTGGGCAAAATTAGTAGGTTCTGGGTATTAAGTAAAGACACTAGGTTGTATCCCAATGTCTTATGATCATTTTTACAATTGAATCACCCCTATTCGACGGCGGATGAATTAGTTATAGCCGAAATGGCAAAGGTGCGCAAATTCTACACACCTGTAGTAAATGGCTGTTATCTCTAGATCTTTGTATAGTAACCCCTGAATATGTAAAACTAAAAGTTGTAGAAGACTCAAATATCTAACCATGCTTACTGGTTTGAGGTTGATCGGAATTACAATTTGTAAATGGCAACAAAATTACCAGGACTGATGTTGGCTGTCCAAAAACAGCCATGTATAAACTAAATAAACACCTCAAGCTCCTCCATAACTCACCACCACCTTCATCACCATGACCTCACAACCACATCACCATCACTCCAGCACCTTACAAGTACCTCCATCGTCTCTTTGTAAGCTACTACCACAAGTTGCACACTAAGTAAGCTACTTATCACCATCTTTGATTTTTGAACCATCACCACCTCCCTACACCTCACCTAAGCTTTCTATTAGTTACCATAGCAGCCCTTGGCCACTACACTAAGTAATCTTGGTGTCTACTCCAAGAAAACTTGGCCCCTAAGTCATTTAAGCCCTATATAAGCTGAACACACATATACACTTTCATTTCATCCTCACAACTCTTTTCCACCTTAAATCTAAGTTCAAAACAAGTTCTAGCCAAGCCAAGGAAGAAGTACAAGGTCCCTAAGATCAGAATAGAAGCCAAGAATCAAGATAAGGAAGGTCTTGAATCCATATCTAGGCGTACGAACCCAAAAACCCCATTTCGACCCATTTTAGCTCATGTATGCTTATAATCTTGTTCAATAAGCTCATAATCTGTTTTAGAATGTTCATAAGACTCCTAAGATCCTATATGAACCCTTGTTTAAACCTTGAATCCTCAAACATATGCGTTTTTGGTTAAAACCATAAAAACGACCCGTTTTGATTTTCTAGCTAACGA